>JAQZBX010088828.1:0-12706 GCA_029593785.1 Cabassous unicinctus
CAGGCATTTAAAGACATTTTTGAATGAAGTAGTAACAAAACGTTCCTCTTGTCATCTCACAGCAGCAACCCAGGTGGCGCCACGTCGATGTTCACAAAGACACTGTGTGCTTCCCGGTTCCCATCCGAGCTTCCAGCCTACATTCTACTTTATGAAACACCCACCAGAGTTCCAGGACTCAGCTGACCCCTGCACTGTTCATTTCAGTAATCATGTGTGTCTCATGATACCTACGGGCCTCTTGATTACATGCTCCTTATGAGATTAAGATTATAGCAGTTTAGATTTATAGGTAATGTTTAGTCCTTCCCTCTTTTTGGCAAACTTGACCCGGACTGATCTAGCAAAAGTCCCCTAAGACCAAGAACTCTCAATTGTTTCTTCCTGTAGGAACCATTCCTTTATTTGCAAGATATAGCATTTCTCCACCTTGTTATCCAAGGACAATTTACAGACACTTCTAAGAAACCCATTACATTTAGTTTAACTAAGATTTATGTGTTCTTCAAATTCCCTTAATGAGGCAAACCTACCTGACAGTTGGAACTGAGGTCTCGTTTTTAGATATGAAATACAAGGAGTATATAGCAAAAAGAAGACAGTGAATAATTACTAAACATTTTCTTTTGAAGAATAGGGTGAAGATGATAGTGACTTGGAAAATGAGTAGCACTAGCAGTAGGCCAATTGGGGAAGATATCTATACATGCATATTTTATCTTTTTATTATGGAAAATTTCAAATGTGGAAATGATATTGCTAGATTATACCCCACATAGACTAATCACACAGCAACAGGAATTGCCATGGTCAATTTTGTTTCATAAATACCATATGCTCTTCCTACAAGCATTAAGTCATTTTTAAGCAAAGCTCTTGATATATATCAATTGATTGGAAAATATGTTAGAATATATGAGCATTAGATAACCATTTTAAAAAATATACCCACAGTACTATTATATCTAAAATTTAAAAACTAATTTCCTATTATATAAAATTTACTTTATTGCATCCTCAAAATATAAAATAGACAAAAGACAGCTTAAATTATGGAAACAGTACTACTTTTAGGATTAAATAAGATAAATGTGCCTGGACAGGATTTTTTAAAGATAATTTCTTAATAACAAAAGATAGAATATAAGTGTAAGATAATTCAAATAAAACTCATTGATGGTATGTTAATATATAAATTTGAAATCAGTATGGTTTCTTTCAACTTATTCTCCTGATTTCTCAACCTTCCTACATAATCCCAGATCATCTGTGGGTCATCTAAAACAATAATATAGTATAATTTAAGATAACAAAATTATCATACATCAAACAAAGAAGAAAACAATGTAAATATTCCTGAGTTGTGAGATGCCATCCAGAAGGGGAAGTATTAATATAAAATTTTTCATGGGGAAGCGGGTGTGGCTCAGTGGATAGAGCCCCCGTTTACCATATGGGAGGCCCGGGTTCGCGTCCGGAGGCCTCCTTGTGAGGGCACGCCGGCCTGAGCAGTGCCCGCTCGCACGGCGCCGTGGGCTGATGCGGCAAGACCTCACAGCAAGGGGGAGATAAGCAGACACAAAGACATTCAGCGAATGGACACGGCAGCACAAGCAGCAAGGGGGGGATAAAAAAATAAATAAATCTTTAAAAAAATTTTTTTTCATGATTTCTGATCTCAGATATAAAAATCAAAATTCTTATTAGGTAAATTATACTTGAGCATTTCAAAAACATTTCCACAACTGAGATAAAAATGGGAGTAAATACGAAACGTATATCATGCCAAAAATGAGAAACTGTGATTCTGTTTCAAATTGTAATATATCCATCCAAACAACCATAAATCTGAAGTTTGGGAATTTCCCTATCTTTATGGAAAGAATGTATTTCGATTATGACTTAAGAGACTTGGTGGTCACTCTTAGGTCAGCTCACATTGATGAACCAAACTCTTAATATTTCTTTACTAACTTTTTAAAATTTTGGGCCCTTGGCCTGGAAGGGTGATGTGGCCAGGGCCCTGCTGGCCTCACTATGTCTGCCATTCTCAATTCTCAGAATCTGTTGACTGCAATCTGGTTGCTTATATGTACCTGTGCTTATAACTGATACTTGGCACCCAGCCTCCTGGACAGAAATAAAACTGGACTGTTGGGTATATTTTGGAAGTGTGCCAAAATAGGTGAACAAAAGTTATGTTGCCATATGCTGTAGAGTGATGGCCTTCAGTATCCTGTTTGTACAATAGCTTGGAACAATGCCAAAATTTGATTGCCTTCAGATCTCAAAATGAAAAAGGACTTATATACTGAAAATAATGGAAAGAGTGTTTAACCCTTTTATCTCTGAACATTGAATGAGATAAATTTCCAGCTGCTGGTTTCTATTTTTATGTTATTGGGCCAATTTTCTATATAAATAAGATGTAACCAAATTCAAAGAGTTTAATATGTGTACAACAATCAACCTCAGTACTGTCACTAAAATATTACATTCTGCAGATGTCCTCTATTGTGTCGGATACCAATTTTTAGTGAGGTGTCTCTAAGGCACACAGTAAAAAACAATTGGTAAATTTCTCAAATTCCTTTCACTGTGATTTGGAAATGATAAATCTTTATAGAATGAGACCCTTTTTGGACTAGCTTTTTTATTGGGGGCAAAGGGGATTCAATTTGTGTTGGCAAGGAGTGAATTCCTATTTAATAATGCTTATTTTTACTCTGGCCACACTGTTTTGAACATTAACCAGAGTACATCTGCTTTTAGCAAACTCTTGTTTATCACAGATTTTTAAAAAATATTTAAAATAAGCCTATGCAGTTCTTGAGAGAGAGAAATGAGATGTGACTTAAGAGTATTATTGGGATGTGAATATTCTCGCTGTCCTGATTTTGTGATAATCAGGATAAGCTAAACATTAGCTATATTAGAAACCATGCATGTGTTCTCAGACCTAGTTTTTCTCCCTAGGTCTGGCTTTTAGAATGCTGGTGATAAACTAAGACTGATTTTATTATATGACCATCCTGTATGGGAAAAGACTGGAACACTAGGTATCTTTGGTTAATCTTTTTTTTTTTAAAGATTTATTTACTTGATCCATTTTAAACTCCCCCTTTCCCCATTTGCTGTTTTGTGTCCATTCACTGGGCAATTCTCCGTGTCTGTTTCATCTCTTCTCATCCTCCTCCTCCAGTCTTCACCAGGATTCGATCCTGAAGATCTCCGATGTAGGAAAGAGGTGTTCTAGCCATCTGTGCCACCTCGGCTCCTGATTTTTCTTTAGTTAATCTTAAGAGATATAGCAGGGGGACGGATGTGGCTCAAATGGCTGGGTGTCCGTCTCCCATATGGAGGGACCTGGGTTTGATCCCTGGGACCTCCCAGTAAAAATAAAAAGAAGAAAAATATAGAAGGCACATGGGCCACGAGGATCCACACATGGGTGCACCGCCAGGCCCCACAACCAGGTGAGACCCCAGGCCCTGTGCACGGGTGCACTGCCAGGCCCCACAAGCCCTGCAGCAAGATGATGACATAACAGGAGAGTGACACAAGGGAGAGCCAAGATGAGACATGCCAAAAAACCCAGAACCAAGGTGGTGCAGGTGGTAGGACGCCTCTCTCCCACATCGGAGGTTCTGAGGATAGAATCCCATTGAAGACAGGAGGAGAAGGATGAGAACAGAGGGCAGGAAATGGACACAGAGAGTTGCCCATAGAATGGACACAAAAACAGCAAAAACGGGGGAGGGGCAAAATGGATAAAAGTAAATAAATATATAAATAAATCCTTAAAAAAAGTATAGGGGAGTAAGATATGGACTATAGTTACTAGTAATACTTTGACGATGCTCTTTCATAATTTGTTAACAAATGTTTCACAACAATGCAAAGTATTTGTGGTGGGGTGATGTGTGGGAGCCCTGTATGATGTTATGCATGTTTGTTTTGTAAGCTCACAATGTTTACTGAACACTTATTGTTTATGTATGTTCATGTATGAATGATATACTTCAATAAATTGCTTTTAAAAAAAGAGTATTATTGGAGAGATGTTCATATTTAACATGAGAGTTTAGATGAGTCAACTGGTATAATACCTTCTTAAAATTCTGGTCAAGTATAGATGAATGTCTGAAGCATATGCTTGACAGGACTAGCTTGCTGTAATTCTCTGAAAAAGACTACATTCTTAGCATGAAAGAGCAAAATAGAACAATTACAGATTGATGACTTAATATTTTTCATTTCATTGTCAGGTCTTCAAAAATGAAATCATTATTTTAATTGCCCCATGATACAAATTGTACATTTGATTTTTTTTTTAATACAGTAATTTGAATCTAAAAAAAAAATTGCTTAAGAATGTTCTTAACCTTTTAAACTGCAGAGAAGCTCTTGAAAAATCCAATATTGGGTTCAATATATCCTTGGGGTGAGGAAATGACTTGTGATAAGAGCATAACTGGCACACTGCAGTGACCAGGTGTCAGGAGAGGGAGGCAAGCATAGCACTGAGGATGTCAAATGGGAAAAGCAAAAGAGGAAGAGACCACTGAGCAAGGCAGAGTTACCAGCAGGACTCCTGGGACCAAGTGTTTAATTTCTCCAGCACTTGAATTTTTGTGCTTGACTTTTCCAAGCTCAGGTCCAAGAACATATTAGCTAAACTATGCCATGATGTTGAAAAGTTGTCCTTTCAATGCTGGATATTATATAAACATTTACCCATTTCACTATGTCCTATAAGACACATATATGTTCCTGTGAATTACAGATATTATTTTTCTATCATTTAGGAAATAACACAATCCAGTTGGTCAAATCCAAATGTTTATTTAATTCACAACCTCTATAACATATGAAGTTGACCTTAAAAAAAAAAAAAAGAATAATGTTTGAAAATTGATCAGTGAGTTTTGGTCATAGTTATAGGTAGAGAAATGGAAACATAAAATCCAAAGAGTTTGACCATGATAATACATAATATATTAAAATGCAATTCATATTCTGATTACAATAATTTTTGTATATTGTAATCATAAAATAGTACATATTTCTCAATTATTTTTACATGTGTTCCAGCTAAGAAAGAGTGTAGCTTGGAGTACAAAGTAATTATCAATAAATGTTCATCACCATCTTGGGTTTATTGTTTCATCTTGGGTCCTGCTGGAGGAAAGGATGCTTGGATTCATAACATGACAGATTCTCAAGAAGCCTTTATCACCATTACTTGGGCTTGAAGGATAAAAGAAAGGATACAGTGCTCAGTAGCTGAAATTTTGGTAAATGTAAAGATATGGGATCCATCGCTAAAAGGAAATATTTCCAATATCCATATCGAGAAAAATCCCCATGTTGTGTAAACAGGGATGAATCCAGAGAGCAGTCCTAGGCGTGGTGCAGGCCCACAAATAGCTTCCCTTCTCAAACTCTGTTTAGAATCCAAGTCTTTCTCAGTGAACAGATTCTCTGCACACGCCCAGTTCCCATTCTTTGTTCTCATGTCCACCTCCCAGGAATGGGGGCCAGAAGTGAACTGAGAGGAGTCCAGGGCACACAATGAGTAGCTGAACCTCTCAGCAGATTCTTTCAGGTTCTCTTTGATAATCCCACATTGGACACCCCTCAGGTCATCAGAAATGATGAGGAATTCATTGGTTTTGTCAACGTCTAAGGTCATATCCACTGTAGGTCATATCCACTGTGGAGAGAAAATTAAATAGCTCAGCAAATGGATACATTTTAGATCCACTCTTCACTTCCACTGCAAAGGCCTGTGTATTTCATTCATTTTAGCATCTTTAATTTTGCTCTTGTCTAAATCAGACCTTTTCCTTGGGAAACATCTCTGGTTTCCCTGACTAGGGCAACTTATCCCATATATGTTTATAATAACATGGGCCTCTTATTCTAAATGGGAATTTCCTTTATAGTAAGTAATGTGGTTATCTGATTAAGGATGTCTCTTCTCTTTAATGTGTAATGTCCATTAACACACCGACTAGGACTGGACATAAAACTTTAACATATATGTTAGCATGTGTTCTATCAAAATAGAAAAAGCATACAGATATTCTGAATGAAGAAAAATTCTTATATTTAAAACAGAATAATTTTGAAATGGTAAACTTTTTTGTGCAATACTCTTCCTTACTCAAAGAGAGAGGAAACCTGGAGAGAAATGGCCTCGTGGACTGCCAACATCTCCCACTAGCCCTAACTATAAGGACCATAGTACAGAGCTGTTTGTCCTAATGTGATCATGTGAATTGAGCCAATGGGAATCTCAGAAGTGAACCTTCTAGACAAACAACGACATACTTCACTTGGATCCCTTATGACTTGGCCAAATGGAAGATGCTGAAATGTGTGACACCAGGAGAGGGGTTATTAAAGATAGGAGAAGTCTGGGACTGGTTTCAGCATCCCAGATTAAATTTGCAGGAGCAGAAAGTCTTATCACTGAGGAAATAAAATAAATCATTTTTCAAAATTGATATTGAAGTCTGATATACTTACCACAGCAAACTAAGTGTATTCAGACCCTCCATGGTCACCACTGATGATTGTAACAGGCACAGGGTACAGGCAGAGAACAAGGAAGCACTTGGCACCTTAGAATGGGAAGGGTTATGGAATGCCATAGGTCTAATTAGGCTTACTGCCTGTTAAACCATTATACATGGAGCTGAACTCAGATAATTCACTTCAAATATTCTTTCTCCAAATTGGATCACAAGAATATTCAGAGTCAAGCTATGATATTGAACCCAGTATTATTTCCTGTAGCACTATATCAATGGCTGAAGCACAGGCTGCAGTGCTCAGATCCAGAATCTCCAACTGGACCTAAATCTACAGAAATAACTGCTACGTGACCCTTTGCCTGGGGCCTGAGCACTGGGATAAATCATTCACCATAGTGGAAGTCTTCATTCACTGGGGTTAGAATCACCTGGGATTTTCAACATTGTGGATTCCTGAACCTACACCCAGGAGTGGGTCAGAGTCAGTCAGTTTAGAGCCTTGATACACAAAGTGTGATCCAGAAATCAGAAGCTTCCAACTGGGCTCATGACAGAAATCCAGATTGTCAGGCCAATCTAGCCCTGTAGAATGGGAATCTGCATTTTCACAAGATCCCCAGGTAATTAAGTCCATATTCAAGTTTGAGAATCCATGGTCTAGGCCAATGTTATCCAACAGAAATATAAGGCAAGCCACAAGTATAATTGTAAAGTTTCTTATAAACATATTATAAAAAGTAATAGGAAACAGATAAAAATGTATTTAGCAACTATATTTATCCTCAATATATTAAAAATATGAACATTTCCACATTAGGCACATTTCAAGTGTTCAATAGCCACCAGTGGCTTTGGTACTGGACAACACAGTCTAAGGCATGACCTAAATGATAAAACCCAGCTCAATCCCAGGTAGTTCTAATCTATAATCAGAAATGATAAACAGCTGAGTTTGGAGCATAGGAATTTTAGTGCCAGAATGCAACTAATATTTAACAGAGAATCTTTGGAACAGTTAGTTTTCAAGGGCTCTCTATGGGTTGGGGGCAGGCTATACAGATTCCTTACCTTGGAACTTCAGCATCTTTGGGTTCATGTCTAGAAAAGCTTTCAGGTGGGGCACCAGTTTTTTGACCTTGAAAACCAGCTCCCCAGCTGCTCCTGGGCCTGGTGTTCATCTTCTGAGAGACCAGAGAAGGGAGGGGCACAAGAAATACTCCCTCTGGGCTCCTTCTTCAACAACTTAAGGCAGTACAGGCAGCAGACATATCCATATCTTAGGTGCATGGGATTTTCAAGATAAGCTAGAGAAGACATCGATTTGCTTCTTTAAAATGTTCAGCCATGGCCACTCTCAGGGGGAAAATGTATATGATAATAGAGTTTCCATGAATGGAAAAGTCATGTGACTCATCTTCACATGCATAGAGTTGTCATGTACCTTCTATGTGCAATAACTAATTCTACGCAATGAAGATAAAGTAGAAATACAAATATAAGAGTCATGGCCCTGACCTTCTCATGTTTAGAATCTACTTGTAATGACCTCTGAATGAAGGAAATTTTGAAAGACACTAGACCTGGGCTGTTCAATGTTTAGCCACCAGCCTCATAGGGCTTTTGATCACCTGAAAGGGATGTTATCTGAATTGACTTGTGCTGTGAGTTTAAAATACACACTGGAATCCCAAGACCTCATAAGAGAAAAAGTACACAAGCTATTTTGTTAAGAACATTAAAAAATTGATAGCCTGTGATGTAACATTTTATATATTAAAATTATTTTGGCTTAGTTCTTTTTATTTTAATGTGGCTACTTGAAAATTCATAATTACATGTGTGAGTCACATGATATTTCTATTGGTTAGAACTCAGCTAGACTCAGGGACCATCCAGCTTCCCCAGCTGGCCCAACTTGTCTGTGGCCAAATCCATAGGAGCAGCCAAGTGGTTGAATAAGTCAATGGAAATTTTCAATTTACCATCTTGTAGAGTTGACCAAGCTATGATTTGATTAAATAAAAATGAAGAAAAATGCCATTTCTTCAATCAGGATATTGAACATCCAATTTCCAACTTCAGCTTCTAAACCATGGTACAGTGTTCCTAAATACAAACACTATGTCTAGAAATGAGATGGCCTCAGACAACGCTTGCTAAATTAATAAATTTCTCTATTCCCTGGTTCTTGGCCTCTCAAATCTTCCATTTGTAAATATGAGGTTTAAAAAATAAATTTAATAAAAATAACTCACCTCTACTTGACTAGATACTCCTCTCACCACCAGCTGCTTCTAAAGGTAGCTTAGTTTTGGAGTGAGATTCATAGATAAGGGATTTTCTACGTACAGCAGGGAAACAGAGAGATTGAGAAGTCAGGAATTTTCTTGTTTGTTTTTTGTTTATTATTATTATTATTGAAGTAATGAAAATGCTTTAATAATGACCAAAGTGATGAACGCACAACTATGTAATGAAACCAAATACCGTTGATTGTACACTTTGGATAAATAGTATGCTTTATAATATATATGTACCAATAAAATTGATTTGTTTTAAAAAGTTAAACTGGTAGAATGTTATTAGGAGAATGAAAATGTAGAAAAGGAACCAAATGTAAGTATATGTAAAATATTGGCCCTTGTGATGGTTAATTACATGTATCAATTTCGCAAGGTTATGTTTCCTAAGTGTTTGTTCAAACAAGCACTAGCCTGATTGTTACTGTGAGGGTATTTCATAAGTGGATTTGCATCTATAATAAATTGATTCTATCTTTGAATTATTGCATCTATAATCAACAAAGGAGACTGTCTTTATCAATGTGGGGAGCCTCCTTATCCAATCAGTTGGAAGTTTTAAAAAAGAAAAACAGGATTTCAGGTGTCAGAAAAAAGAACTTTTGCCTCTAACTGTTTCCACTGGGGTATTCAAACTCAAGAGTAATCAGAGATATTAGCTTTTGCAGCCTGCCATACAAAATTCAGACTTGCTAGTCCCCATATTCTCATGAGCCAATTCCTATAACAAATCTCTCTCTCTCTCTCTCTCTAATTTTGGTTTTATTTCTCTGGAGATATATAATGAATGCAGCCCTTAAATGGTGAAAGAATGAAAATGGTGGAATAAGCAAGCTAGTGGAAAAACATTTTAGGACATTAACAGGAAGGAATTTCTGGAAAAAGATAAGAGAAAGATAAAAATGCAGATGGGATGTTAGGGAGGTAAAGAGAGGGAAATTCATCACAATGGAGGACCAAGTTGAAGGCAATTATGTAATAGTTAATTTCAATATATAAATGAGCATTCCTTTCCAGAAGCCAAAGTAATTAAAGAAGCACAGATGAATAGAGAGTAAGTGAAAAATATATCCTGATACAACATGTGGCAGCTGGCTTTGGTGAGAAAGCATCTCTCATGGTGCCTCAGTTTGCACTTTTCATGATCTTGGAACTTTTACCCCAAATAAATCCCTTTATAAAAGCCAACCCATTTCTGGTACTTTGCATCAGCAGCCCTTTGGCAAACAAAAACATTTCTCATTATCAAAAACAAGCATAAAATTGGTTTCCAATTTTCCTTGAGATATTTAAATACATTTTTAGCCTGTTCTAGAGAGTACTATGTGGTCTCTACCCTACCACTCTCATCCTCCATTCTTATTCTGAATAGCCTGTTTCATAAAATTTTTCACATCATTATGCATGTTAAAAAATGTTTGTATTCATTCATCTTCCCCTTATTTTTATTTCCAGATTAATTACAGAAAATTCCAGCCATTTATCTGTAGAGACCCATTGTGTTAGAGTCCCTGCTGAATCTCCAGGGCCAGGGATACTTAACAGTACACATAATACAGTCAGAAGGATTTATGAGTGAATAAAGAAATGAGTGAATTTTCAAAATTGTCTTTCACAATGATCTTACATATCCAACAATATATGAGGGCTATAATTTTGTAATTGTCTGGTAAATTCAATTAGGATAAGTACTGTGTATGTCAGAGAATGAAGCACTAACTAGAATTATCTGTGTAATCAAGGTGTGAACCCTGGATATAACCCTTATTAGGTTTACTGACTGTTTTTTAGGGGAATACAAAACAGGTTATTTCCCCTTTAAAAGAAGCAGCTGAACAGGACTTTGGGAGGTGAGCAAAGTACTACTTTCCTTTGGAACCTGTCTCCGAACCTAGTTGACCTCACCATGTCCTCCAGTTTTGTCTTCTGATGAATTCTCGATGCAAACAAGCCTTATTTACCTTCACTTTTTGTTTTTAAAGATTTATTTATTTATCCCCCCCTTGCTGCCCGTGTCCGCTGCGTCCATTTGTTGTGTGTCTTTTCCGTGCCTGCCCATCCCCCCCTTGCTGTGAGGTCCCGCCACACCAGCCCACTGCGCCGCGCAGGCCGGCCTGCCCTCACAAGGAGGCCCCGGGAAGCGAACCCGGGGCCTCCCACATGGTAAACGGGAGCTCCACAGATTGAGCCACACCTGCCTCCCCTACCTTCACTTTTTTAAGTCCTGACTATATTTAAAATTTTGTATCAAAAAGATATCTTACATTTTATTGTGTCCAATTTTGTCTCACTATACTCATTTCCTATTTTGTCTGGTGTTTTGCCATTTTTTAAAAAGATTTATTTTATTTACTTTATCCACTTCTATATTTTTCTGGCAGATGGATGCCCAACCATTTGTGCCACATCTGCCCCCACCATTTTTATCTTGAATCTATTCTATTGGTTTGATTTGCCTCCTTCAAGATTCTATGTCTTTGCTGTTAAATACTGTCCACACTTACCCCATGTGGCTATCAACTTTTAATTAATTAAATTGAAATAAAACTAAAAATTCAGTTATTCAGTAGCTCAAGCCAAATTTCAAGTGCCCAATGGCCACATGTGGATAGAGGCATCTGTAATGGACTGTAACTATAGAACAGTATTTTCATTGTAGAAACTACTATTAGGCATGTTAATCTTGAGTGTGGATATTGTCTTTTACTATTTATAAATGATTTATTTTTTTGTTTCTCTCAATTAATTCCCTGCTATGTCTTTCCTCAAATAATGTTTTAGTGTATTTTTTTTTTTTAATTCTTAAGGTAGGGATTTATATAATTTACTTATTTAACAAATGTTAAGTATTTTTCACAATATAAGGCCAAGAATTTTCCTGGTTATATTGGTTTAGCTTTGTGACTTTGGCAATTTTATGTAATCTATTCAACAATTCTTATTTTTCATAATGTACATTTTTATTTGTGCCAACATTATTTTGAAGAGTTTTCCTACTGAAATTTTAGTTCATAGGGGGCTGGGTTTTGAACCCGGTACCTCATATGTGGGCAGGTGGCACTCGACCACTGAACCACGTTGGCGTCCCTGAGTTGTTTTTCTCATTTTATTGCTTGTTGTTTGTTTTTGTTTTTTCAGGAGGAACTAGGATCTGAATGCAGGACCTCCCATATGGGAAGTGGGTGCTCAACTGCTTGAGCCATATCTGCTCCCCAGATTATTTTTTGTCATTATTTTCTGATTTTATTTCCTTTTGAATAGGGAATGTTTGTTATCACTTTCTAATTTTTGCAGTTTTCTTCCATTTTATTTTATGAACCATGTGTATGCCAGGTCTATGAGCTCTTTAAAAATAGATTTTCTTTTTTGGGATGTGGTACTTACATATATATATTTGTAGAATAATTGTGTAATTCATGCTACTTTTTCTTAAGAAGTAATGAGGATTTATATTGTCAAAAGAAGAGACACAAGCATAATAGATGATAAATAAATTAAGCAGGCCCAATATGGAGTCCCTCATGCTAAGCCCATGTCAGCAAACCAAAGCTTAACTAAGTTCCTGTCTCTTGTAAGTGCTCCTTCTCCAAGAACCTGAAGTCTGGGAACAACCAATCATATCTCGCCACCTCCCTTTATCTCCTGTAACTTAATTCCTCTAAATCAATTCTAAGCCAAGTAAGGAAAACTACCCTGTACCAATCAATAAGATTTTCTTTACTATAACCTTGTTCTGCCTATATGAGCCTTGCTTTTGGGTTGAAAGATACCAAATTCATGAATCACTTACTAAAGGTATAAGATCCAAAAAATTAACTCCCTGTGTATATTTTCTTTTCTTTTTCTTTCTTTCTTTTTTTTTTT
>JAQZBX010088829.1:0-12705 GCA_029593785.1 Cabassous unicinctus
AAAAAAAAAAAAAAAAAAAGGAGCCCAAAATATTTAAATGAATCTCCAGAAAATAAATACCTGGAAGTTCTTCATAAATTTCATCATCTATTGGTTGAATGCTTGTTGATGCATTGCTGATTGGTAGAGGATGATCAACATCATCATATAATTCTCCTCTTTCCTCATCATCCTCAGGAATAATATCAGATTCCAGATCTACAAGACATGTCATAAAGTAAACTTTAAAAGAATGCAAAAAATATTTTTAAAACCCTATTTCCTAAATTAATACAGTCCTACAAAGTAACATTATTGCACTAAATCTTTAATTTAAAACATTTAAAAGGATTGCTATGTAAATATGTGAATTTCATTTTTATAAAGTGGTCTTCATTAACAACAGAACATAGTAACAGTTATGTTCCCTTGGTTCTGCCCACAGAAGTCAAGAAGCTTTTGTATCATATTTAAAGACTGTGATAACTTCTTTAATTGATTGCTCTTACCTTGTAATACAAATTTCAGCTGCTGTACCCATTCCTCAGCATCTTTGGGAGAAGCTGCAGTAAACTAATAAAAACAAACAATAATAACAAAAATCACCATAGTAGAAATGGAAGGTACATCTCATTCTTATCATTACTTTAAGGCCATTAGTAATTCTTTTCATGCCTAGTGCTACTTTTCTTGCAAGGATGCTTCTTATAATGTACAGTTAATTTTGACAAATTTACGTAATTGAAGCAGAGGATGATGGATTTGAAACTCTGATCAGCAGCTGGCAGCTGTGCAGGAAAAAAACCTGCTTCTCTTCATCAATGTCAAAGACAGAACTGATGAATAAAATTTGCCCTTGACAATTAGAAGACACCCATGAATTTCTTTAGACTGCTCGGTACAGTTTTCTTAAAAATGTTCTTGTCAGATTCCAACACACTACCTGACAACTTAATTAACTGGCTTTCAAGTGCAATCTCAGATATTTAAAACTTATTAAACATACATTCCATATTGATGCCTAGCTGATAGCTCCTGAATTGCAGAGCCAATACATGCCTTTACCTTCATTTTCTCCCACACCCCTAAGCAATATAATATGCATTAACTCTCTGAAATTTTTCTTTTGATAATTTTACTCTTCCTGCTATGTAATTCTTTTAGGAAATCACAGTTCTATTAAAATAGATATAAAATGCAACATTTGAAGTGATAGATAAATGACGTATTCATTTATTCTTTTACAAGAAGATATCACTTGAACTAATCTGAAATTTTTTTAATGTATTTCCTCTTACATGAATGCTCAGTGTATAAAAATCAGTATTTTATTATTTTTATTAACATGTCAGAGAGAGCTGTTGTAACAAAATGCTAATGTCTCCATAAATGAAATCAGAACATTTTATCAACCTAATTTCAAGGCAACATAAAAACTCCAACCTGATAGATACGCTTATCAGGAGCAGAGATTTCGAAACAGCAATCTTTCTTTCCATCCTTCCTAAGGGTGTTATTCATCCTAACATTGTAGCCATCTATCGCAAATTCACCTTTCTGTTGTTTGTCTGTTAAAGATAAAACCAAAGTTAGAATCTCATTTACTCCAGTGGATATAAATGCTCAGCCGATTATCTTTTAGTTAGATTTTCTTTGCCAATTCTTGATAAGAGTATTTTCTGGTCATATTTGCTTTAGTAATATAATGCCTAAATAGCATTTCTAGATATCACTTTTAGTTCTAGAATTATAAAGTATTTGGGATGATTGTGTCTCAAAACAATGCCTTAGGGAACAAGGAGAAGCCGTCTGCAAATCGTGGTCTGGTTCAGAAAGCAGTATGGAAATATGACATTTTTATCTAGGGAAAATCCAAGAACTGGAACTTAGAACTTGTTACACAAAGCCACCACCACAAATCAGTGTCTCTTTCAGATTTAGTAAGCCATTGGGAAATCCTATTTGAAAACTTGCTGGGCTATATTTACCATTATCTCCCTTCACCAAGCCCTTCTTCTCAAAAAAAGCCTTTAAACAAAACTTTTTTAAAAAATCTCCTAAATTGGTAAGAGTCTAACTCTAAATTTAAAAAGCAAAACAAAGTAAAAATACTAATTACAAAAAGATGTGAGGGAAAAACATCTTTGGATGTTTTTAGAGAAGCGTGGTAAAACAAGTGTAGAAGCATTAGTTGAAATAAACAAATAATTAAGTTCCTTAACCAATGAACTTTCAATAAAGCATATTTAAATCCCATTGGATGAAGAGTGAAAAGAAAAGATGGATTTGCACTTTAGTCAGTTTATTTTAAAGACAAATAAAGAAGGGATACAACAAAGGATTTAATACTCTGAAACTGAAAATAAAATTAGTCAGCTTTCCTACTTCACCCAAGTTTTTGATAGAAGAGCTACATAGTTGTAGGTTTATTTCCTAGATTAATACATGATATTAAAATCATGAGTAAGGACAAACTGTCTCTTTTACTGAGCTCATAAGAAAACAAAGATATTTCTCTATCATGGGGCAATGGGTTCTCTGCTGAGAGCCCTTTTCTTAAATATACTAATTTAATGCTAGAAGTATCTTACTTTCTTTTTTTTTTTCTTTAAGGAGGTAATGGGGATTGAACCCAGGACATTGTACATGGGAAGCAGGCACTCAACCAGTGAGCTATATCTGCTCCCCAGTATCATACATTTTTAAAAGATCATGGAGGTTATATCTTATTCCAAATAAGGTAAGAAAAATTAGAGTTAGAATTTTTTACTTAAACCTAGCAAAACTATACTTTAAAACTGAGAGCAGCATTTCCCCAAGTATATTTCACAGGTTAACAGGTTTCTGTGATCAAATAAGTTCAGGAAATGCTGAATGAGACAAAGTCAAACAGGTTCTGTTAGTCCAGGACTTCTTGGGGTCCTAAATACATTTACATACTGATTGAATTTCTAAGAGAAGGACTTAGTACACACAGCATTTCCCAGAATTATTTATCCATAGAACTCTTTAGTCACAAAACATTTAACAGGACTGGTACTCCCAGTACATATTTTGCATACAACAAATTTATACTGAACACTTAAACCAGGCAGATTACAGGTGTGCTGGGAAAAAGCTAGTAAGACCCTATCAGACCATTCTGACCATCTCACTGAAACACACACACACACACACACACACACACACACATAAGAAACATTTGAGTGCTCCGGGAATATGTGTGAATGAATGATCTACTAGACGGCAGAAGGAATTTATTTTCCCTACAAAAAGTGGAAGGGGTCTGAGGTAAAATGCCACAGTCATATAGGCCATGTTGAGAAATAGCCTTAAACTCCCTAAACTCCCCAGGAGAAATAGGATTTTCAAGGACCAGATGGAGGAAAGTCACTCCTTTGCTGCACAAGTGCTTCATGGCTCCTCCTCCCTTCCCTAGGACTATCTGATCTAATGAAGCCCATGCTTTATATCTCCAATCTCGGTCTAAAGTTCTCAGCAACATGAGTGGGGGTAGAAATGCATAAGGAGTGAGACTCTAAATCTGGAGATGTGAAATCAGCAATATGAAGACTCAGTCTGAAAGAGCTGCGGGGAGTAGAATACTTTCCTGTGCTAGATTATCTAGGAATAAAACAAACAGGTAGCAAAATAAGGGATCCTTCCTCAGGCTAGCAGATTCACATTAAACAAAACCCCCAGAAACATTTCAAGGGGCTATCTATGTATCAGATCATCTCAGTCTAAGTAATGCCAAGGATTTCCAGGAACCACCAGAAGCTAGGGAGAAACAAGGAAAGATTCTACCCTAGAGGGAAGCATGACCCTGCTAACACCTTGATTTCGGACTTCTAGTCTCCAGAACTATAAGAGAATAATTTCTGTTGTTTTAAGCCACCCAGTTTGTGGTACTTTATTACCATAGTCCTAGGGAACAAAGGGGAACATGATGGATATGGAAGACCAACAAAGATATAACATAAGAAAAACTGGTATTCAGGAAGAAGAGTGACAAATAAAACAGTGTCAATAATCATAGATGTAACAGAAGAAACCTTCAGTTCCTCAAAGAAAGACCTTAGTCTTCAGAACAAAAGGTATTGTTTAACCAAGTAAAATAACAAAAAGCAACTAACATCCAGACCTATTGGGCTGATTGTTTAGAATTTGAAGATAAGGAATCACACAAACATGTAAGTGGAGCAGGTGGGTAGGACGAGAAAGGTTGGTCTCAGGCTTCTCTCAATATTCAAAATATCAAGAGACTATAACTCTTTCTTAATAACCCTTACTCAATAACTTTTGCAAATCCATAACCATAAAGTAGCCATATTTCTAATAAGGCAATATGGAATAGAAAGTTCAAAACATGAAGGGCAGGCATGGCTGTGAAAAGATCCTGCTCTTCTCCCTTCACATTAGCTTGTCTTCTGGACAGAAAAACAAGATAAAAATTGGAATTAGATGGCAATCACTAATTTTTAAGTTTATACAGAGGTTAATTCCACAATGTTTTCTGGGTTAGTTTCAATGATACCTGTTGACTTGAAACCGATTGTTAAGAATAGTGACATGCCAATCAAATGGGAAACAAGATCATATAAGTTCATCTACCCAGAACTGTAAAAGACCATTGAAATATTTTATCTAAGTGAACTTCCAAAATAGCAAAACACTTACTCCAAGTGCCAAAACTTTAAGAAATGTTAGCCGTTATGATATAAAATCTTCCTAAAATATATTCTTCCCTGATTTCTAAAACAATGTCTTCTAAACATAGTTTAATGTTTTCTGATGATTTAGTGTAATTTTGAGTACTAGTTTTCATATTATAGCACTTTAATGCCCTTAGTATTTTTGAGGTGTTTGTTCCTCTATTAAATTTCCCCCAGCTTCTATTCCACTTTTTAACCTTGCCCATATCATGCTGTTCAAATTTAATGCTGCCAGGAGAAACTAGATAATGAAATCTATTAAATCACTAACTTAATGTTACATAATTCTAATTCAGTAGGTTCAAGGTAAAAAGCAGTTGGCCCTGATCTCCTACAAAACAAAATGCATGAGGTTAATGACAGCTATTTCCTTGACCTTTTCACTGGCTTTTAGGGTTATAGCTGTGTTCTGGGTTTTTTAAGCTGCCAGAAAGACAACTCACATTTTACTGAGATTCTTCTACATGCTAGCAACATAATAAAGCAAATCTCATATATCGCAATATCCTCTATCTAGGAGATTGAAGTTATATTTTCTATTTTCAGTACCAATGGGAAAACAAATTAACAAACTTACTCAGGGTCACACAACCAATAAGTGGTTAAAGCTGGGACCCTAATGTAAATCTGATCCCAAAGCCTTGCTTTTTCAACCATTTCACAGTTTCCTAGAAAGGAGTTTCTCAAAGAATATTTCAAGAATCACCTATATTAAAATCATCTTGGATGCCTGTTTAAAATGTAGTAATAATGGCTACCACTCCCCACTTGCTGTATCGGTATCTCTGGGCATGGGCCCAGGAAACAAAATTTTAAACAAGCACCCCAGGTGATTCTAATACACAGTAACATTTGAAAACCACTATCCTTGAATGTGGAATTTATGAAGTCACAGTGAAGAAGATAAATGGTCTCTTGTACTTCCTCCTACAACTTGGGCCAAACTTTCTCAGCTTTCTTTATGGGCTGCTCTACTTCTGCCTATCTCTTAAATAGCCACCCAGGATGGGTTATGTTCCATCCAAGTCCCGCTCTTACTTTACAATGCTCCCTGGGTAATATAATCCTATTCCAAGGATTAAATTCCTATCAATATATTAATGGCCCATAATTCTCTATTTTTAGTCTAGCACTCTCTCTGAAGCTTCCTAATCATATACCCAAATTTTCATCTGCTCATACTACGTTTCATCTCTTGAACACCCTACAGGCACAGGGAATATAACAAGCCCACGAGGAGATCATCTTATCCCGATCTTCCCCTCCCAACATTTGGGATCTTTCCTGTTGTGTCCCCCATCTTAACAAAGGGCACTTCCATGAACTCAAGCCCTCAAATCAGAAAACTGAGCGCAATTCTTGATTTCTCCTTCTTTCCCAAAGTGCCCCGATGCTCCCCAGCTCCACCCCATTGCTACCTACCAAAATCCAATCAGTCCTTATATTTTCTTGCAAATATACTTGTTTTTCTCTTCTTTGTTGGCTCTCAGAAAACATGCTTAAAACACCAACCACTTTCTTAGCATTTCAAATATAGCAACTAAATAATTCCAAGTTCCTTAGGTCCCTTTAAGTTGTGGGTATTTATCATTTAGGGCTCCCAGCACCCAAGCATCTTTCCTATTTTAAAGTAATACCAAGATGGCTGGGGACAGAGCCCAGCATCCCACCACAGAAGCTGAAGAGAGGCAGATTTTTCCTGTTCCTGCTCAAACAGATGTTCCTGCAAGGACTTAACTCTGAAGTGAGTGACACAAGAATCAGGGGAATCCAATCCAGTGGCAGCAGCATCCTCCAACTGGCAATGCACAGTAGCACAGCCACGTGTCCTGTGTTGGCGGGGCCAGCAGTATGAAGTGTGTCCCAGACTCTTCCTGGGACATGGATTGGACTGAGGTTCTAGTCACATTACTACCCTTAATTCTCGCCTGTTTTCTGAGCCTGGTTGTTCCCACCAATTCCATCTGATAGCTGATATTCTTCCAATAAATTCTTCCACATGAACAAAGCTGGTTTCCATTGTTCTCACCAAGTACACTAACTTGGTATGAATGGCTAGCAAAAGAATGATACCTATGCAATACGTTCAGCAGTGTTTGATAATACCTGCTACTTATATTTAAGAAGGTCTTTCTTTCCCCTCAGTAAACAACTCAGGTTATTCTGTGTTAATGCTCACGAGTAGGAAAGAGGAAAACATGCCCTTCAGTATGAAACCCTTCCACTATACCAAACTGGTTAGCAAGTTGTTCTATCTCTTCAGGCAAAGATGCATGAACATTTTCCTTTTGTTTATACAGCTCACATAAATATAGATGCCAATGTTGATTCAACCACTTGAAATATACTTCTGGTGTTTTGAATTACAGTGTGAGAAAATATAAAATTATTACTATTTTAAATGAAAATAGTGACTGGGAAGCACTTTAGTTGGAATTGAAAGTTTGGCTATTATGATCTAGTGGCAGAGAAATTTAAGTATTTCCAAAAACTTTTTTCTTTAGAATAACTGTACATTGCAAGTATAAAAATCAAGTGGTTTTGTATACACATTTTCAACCATTGATATAAACCTGATTAAAAACCAAAATAGTGTGGGGTATCTGTGAATGAAGAATAAATAAATTAGTCACTTTTGTAGAACGTGAATTTAAAGTTTGTTTCTACCTTTTTGGCTAAACCTACTGTTTTCCTCTAAAATTGAAATTCAGATAAGTATGATATGGCCTGTTAGACTATCATAACAAATACCTATTGTTAGGATAAACATCACACAAAGAATATCTTAATATCCTTAGAGATATTAGAGCTTTCTACAATAATTAGAGAATAAATGATGCTGCTGCTGCTACTCACGCAACATGAGAGGGGCTGAAAATATCCAGGCTAATCTGCGGCTCCCTCCTTTACGTGCTTAAGGCAATAAACAACCTCTGCCTTAGCTCACTGGACTCTCAGCAACTCAGGCTCAGAACAAGCCTTGCCTCTAGTCTCACTCCTCCAGTGCTTTTTCTGACAGCTATCAACATGATCTTTCCAACACCCAATCTGAGTTTTGCTATGCCATCTGCTTACCTTCAATGCTTAGAAACAGTAACTGTTCCTTAGACAGGAAAGACCAAATTCCTGACTTTTGATCTAAAACCCTCAAACTTCACCCATCCCTCCCAGGCTCATCAGCCCTCACTTGCCCACTGCTCCAGTGAGCCAGCTCCCACACATCTCACTGTTTCAGGGCTACTCTGGGCCCATTGCTCTGAGCCAATGTTTTATGCTGCTTTGCATTAATAATCCTTAGTAGATGTTCAAAGGATATTTACTGATATAGTGGTTGCTATATCTATATCTATCAAACAAATCAGGAGAAAAGGGTAAGCCTTTATGGCTGTTATTGAATAAATATAGATAGGTATAACAGGGCACAGATTGATTTAAAATATATCTACCTTTAATTTATATACACAATTTGTGGTCATGAGACCCTTAGTAAGACTTAGTTTGTACCTGAATATTTCTGCATTAATGAAATTCTGCTATATATCTGATATACATTTTAACTTGTCTACATTATTACAGTCTCCTAACTATAAAAGCAGAAAATAAAAGGCATATCCTTCATTTAACATTTATTGTGATAAACTTGAATATTGAAGGCCCAAAAGCCCATAAAATTGTATCATTTCTAAGAAAAGTAGAATTAATGATTCCTATTTCTTAAGGAAGAACATAGATATTATCCTTCTTCACATACTAGATGGACACAAAATTGCAATATAAATTTTAAAAAACATCTGAGTTAATTTATACATTCATTATATATGTACATATCTTTCATCGTGATATAATTATAAAATGCTGATGCTTTAAGCCAGGCACTTTCCCCTATCAAACAAATCCAGAGAAAAGGTAAGCTTTTATGGCTGTTAGTAAACATACAAAACAACAGAACTTCTAATTATGCTTATACTCTGTCACTTTTACAATACATTGAACATACTTTATAATTTTTTCCAAACGGATCAGATATTATTTTTATTTCCCTCCTATCAATGGTAAAGTTTTGGGGGAAGTAAGAGAGCAGAGAAGTTGATTTCAATGAAAAATTTTATGTCCCCATCAAATCCTGAAAATTTTGTTATATTAACCCAATTTTCTACTGAATTGCATTATATAATTTGAAAGGTATTACAATTAAAAAATTACAACCACATGATATAATAAATAACATTTGATATACATTTAGAATGACTTGGCAGGACCAGCTAGAGACTGCTAATTTCAGTTGCCAAATACTGGGTGTCACTGGGGTATTCTATAATTAGAAGTAGGGGGACAGCAAAAGCCCTTAAGTGGGAAGACAAAAGAGATAACATGAACTAAAAAAGGGGGAGAGTTAAGGTTCATAATGCTGATTAAAGTTTATACAGCGGTTAAACAGAAAAAGAAAAGCAAAAAAGAAAAAACCTTAGTTTGGATGAGATTCCGAGATGTATAGGCATGTTGGAGGGGTTGATGCCAATCACAGAGCAGGACTTTGGGGCGAGGGAGGTCTACATTAAATCTTCCCTCTTCTTCTTAGCAGCCTTGTGTTAACCTCTCTTGCATACACTAGTATAGCCTCCCCCTAAAAAGTCCTGTTAGCCCAGTCTCTACCCATCCCAATCTAACCTTCACAATACTATCACAATTACTTACTAAAAACTGAATCTGGCTATTCAGCCCTCTGTTTAAAGGCTGCGTGCATGATAATATCTTAATCTGATCCTAAACATGTTTTTAGCCTTACACACTCCCCTTCCGTCACTCACGCCATATTCCAGTCACCTTGATTCCATCCATGGTCTTTCACAGCCCAGCATCTCTGCTGCTCCCCTGTTGGAATGCCCCTTCTACCCTTCTTCACCTGGCAAACTCCTGCTCATTCTGTAAAGCCCAATGAGGTGTCCTCCCCACTAGGCAGTCTTTCCTAACTCCCCTGGGCAGTTGGTCAGCCTTCCATTGTGCACCAACAACACTTTATTTAAATCACTTACTCTACTGCACCGAAATTACCAGTTTATCTGTCTCCCACAGCCTTCTCTTTTCCTCTCACTGATACCCACTCAAATCAAACTGTGAGCACCTCTAAGGCGGGAGCATCTTTGAATCCCCAGTGACTTCTATCAACCAAGTGTCCAATAAGTGTTTATTGAATAAAAAAATGAATGACTGCATGAGTGAATGAATGAATGCCCTTGATGGAAGTCTGAGCATCTAGGACCTATGAAGTTTGATGAATGAGACTCATGATAATCAAAGGAAGTGGAAGGAGATGAGAGGATGGATGCGATTTCATAAAGTGATAAAATATGTACTGTACATATTTGTTACTTACGGGCCCCAAATGGCTATGAATAATAAATACATACAATATTTACGGGTACAAAGGTAAGTGCATTATTTACCCTAGAGACTGGAACTACTCTTTCTAAACCATTACCATCTTGATGGGTCAATATATTTTTTGGCACACACTAGAAGATAGAAAATGTGAACTATGTATCTGTCAAACAATAACAAAGTATAGTTTAACCTAGTAAGTAATATCAACTCCTTCTGTGCCTATATAACCCATTTATCTAAATCCTGCTTAGTTGAAGAATTACAGTTCTATATCTATATAGCTCTTTCCAAAGTTCAGGTAAATGGTTCACACACACAGTAAATAAGGCTGCACAAAATTAACTATCTGATTTCATAAAAGAAAATAAAAATTTTATGTGACATATATATTTTCCTGGAAAGAAAAAGATATAAAGGAAGGAAATCAGGATCATGACAAGTGAGCAATTAAAAACTGTCTAAACAAGGATTTTATTTTAAATCCTTAAAAGGAGAGGAACTGCCTACGAATCCCAAAGGAAGAAGTCAAAAGAGAAAAGAACCACTTAAAACACATCTGAAATTTCACTAGAAACAGGGGCTTCCAAAGTAACAGAGAAGGAAGAGTTTAAGGAAGTATAAACCAGATCTTCAAACACCAACAAGAAAAAAGAACGTTGTTACCATGATAATTTTTTAAAAGTAAGTAGATCACAAAATAGTTAAAATACAAATTATGAAGAATATTACCATAAGGTCTTATCTAATAAAAACAGAAATGGGAATTTACTACCCAAAAAAATCTAATTAGAATTTCTTTATTGAATATTAGCCTTTGAAATAACCATAAAAGCCCCTCGGGTTTTTAGATAACCCTTACTGATCTCTAGATAACTCTTACTGATCCTCTGCAAAGTGGATAATTCTTTGCAGAAATGTAAGGCATTGATTTAAATTCACAATACTGTGCTAAGTTATATTTCTTTATTAGTAATACATGTTTATGACCTATGATAAATATAACTGAATTTGGACTCTAGAGTTTTCTGAAAAATCACCCTATTTACCTTTAGCAGAAGGACGAAAACTACCTGTTTACAGTTGTTTACAGTTTACACTTCACTGACATTATTACACTTGGGCACATAAATTAGTGACAAATGTCACTAAATTAATTCTTAATTTGTTAAATCCATTAACCGCAAAATGTGAGCATGTCTTCTAGGATTATGCAAGTATTTCAAATTTATCAAAGATGCAATAATCTTATGTGCAGGTTTGTATAATAAAAAAAAACAACTGCAGATATCAAATGAAACAAATTTCCAACCAACACAGATAAGTAACAATTCCATGGGAAATTTTTTTTTGGTGATGTTGGGTTTTTCTTTACATCCTTTATCTCCTTAAAGTGCCTTATCTGGAAATGATTATAATATATTTTTATGTGACCCTTACTATATAATAGTTCTCTTTTTGACCTGCTTTCCCTAGAAAAAAGTAAAACTAGGAAAGCTTATATTCTTTAAATTTTATTATTTTGTAGCTTCATTTGTCCAAATAATAAATTTAAATGTATGTGAACTATGACAAACAAATTTATTAATGAGCAAATTAAGTTACAAAATGTAACTTATTGTTTCTAAATTAATACAGAGACCATAGTGGTTAAGAACAAGAACTCTAACAATACTGCCTAGGTTCAAACCCCAGATCTGGCATTTACTAGCTCTGTGACCTTGAACAAGTTACTTAACCTCTCTGTCCTGTTTTCCTAAAAGTAAAATAGTGGAGCTAATAATAGTACCTACCTCATAGGGTTGTTGTGAGTTAGATGAGTTAATACAGCTAAAGTGCTGAAAACAGTGCCCAGCACATAGTAAACTCTAAAAGCATGTTTGTTGTCATTTAAATCTGTAAAGGGAACTAAGAACAGTGTTGCATAGATTTTAGTTTTACATAAATTTTTCTTCAAAAATATTTAAGGAAAAAAAATCTCCTCCTCCCTTCAAAACTCGCAACCATATGGTCTTAACTTTTCCATTTTTTACATCTCTAGCCTGGATAATAAATATTTCCTAAGGAGAAAGGCTACATACACAAAAGTGATCCTACTCTCTTCTCTAATTCAATAAAACACAACTGTGTTAAGTTTTAGGACATTCTGGAGTTTAGAGCATTTGTCAAACAAGCAAACAGAATTATAAATTAGTATTAAACTATAACAATCAAAATTCTCAGTTGTTCTTTTCCATTGTCTTCACCTTACAAAATATACTCTGTACCAAAATAGGGAGGGAGGGAGGGAAGGAGGGAGGAAGAAAAGGATGAAATGGCAAAAAAAAAAAAATTATCATGCAACAGAAATTTATGTAATACTACCTTTATCACTTCCATAATAATAGAACACTGTTTTACTGAGAACACACCAACGTTTCTGCCATTCAAATCCCAGAAAGCTGTGATCTACAATAAAGGGAGAAAAACAATTTAGAGAATATATATTCATACATTGCATATATAAATGTATGACCATTTCCTAATATGTAAAAGGAAATGTTAGTTAATATGATCTCTAAGGTTCCTTTGCTCTAAAATTCTATGATTAATTGATTTGTATCTTCTATTCCAAGAGGCAAAAAAAAAAAAA
>JAQZBX010088830.1:0-12706 GCA_029593785.1 Cabassous unicinctus
AGGTGTGTGGTTGTGTGGGTGCGTGTGCCTGCAGGTGTGTGGTTGTGTGTGTGCGTGTGCCTGCAGGCATGTGGTTGTGTACGTGTGCGTGTGCCTGTAGGTGTGTGGTTTTTGTGAGTATGTGTGCGTGTGCCTGCAGGCGTGTGGTGTGGGTGCGTATGCCGGGGCCTGTTTGTGGGCGTGTGCATGTGTGCGTGTGCAAGAGAAGAGGGCACGGGACAGGCAGTGGGGCGGTGGCAGCAGAGCGCGCTGAGGCCTGGCTGCCCGGCCCAGGTGTGGAGCTCACTTACGCGAACAGCGTTTCCAAGTCTGGGTGGGGGAGCGCTGTCTCTGTCAAGCTCTGTCCCCGCTGACTGTGGCTGCCGGTCCTGAGCGAGCCTCCTCCAGCCTTCTGAGCAAACGGGTGGCGGGCTGCTGGAAGCCCAGAGCCTGAGAAAGATGCAGAAAGTGCTCAGCACAGGTTCAGACATCGCCATGTGGCTGGTTTCCTCGGGGCGTGTTCACCGTCGCCCACCCACAGGCGCAGCACAGTGCTGCCGGGACGGCCTGGGTCCCCAGGGGCCATCTGTGTCCCCTCTTCCTCGTGGCTCTGGTGGGCAGCAGAGGGGGCACACAGCTGCGCACAGCCCAAGTGCTTGGACGTGGACTTCCTGGGACTCAGGAAGCTGAAGGCACCGGGGGAGGCCTGCCAGGTGCCGGCGACGAGCTCATTAGCTCCGCCTTCGTCCCCCGTCAGTTGGCATCCGTTTGTGTGACCGTTCCATCAGCAGCTCCGAGGGGCCAGCGTTTTGTTTTGCTCACCCCTAAATTCTGCAAGAGAAGCTGTGGTGACTTGTGAAGATGTTTGTTTGAAGAGTGAATACGTTCATTCGCCTTGACCAAAAGGACACTCTTTAACAAGTGCGAGAGACAGAGCTGAGTGTGCCTGGACGTACCTGCCTCCAGGAGCCTCGCCCGCCGCGAGCCTGTCCCCCTCTTCAGCACGCAGTCACCGCTGTCTAGAAGTCGCTTATGCAACATCGGCTCTCAAAAACCTCTAGTTTCCTGCATCTGTTAACGTAGCTTCAGAGTGCCATGTATTCAAAAAGCAGTTTGGACGTGCAGTGAATGGACGCCGCTTGCAGGGTGGAGCGAGTTGGGAGGGAAGGCAGAGAGCCAGCAGGTGTGTTCTCTGGTGCGTCCCCCAGACCCCAGGCAGCCCACGGTCTCCTCAGCGGCCGAGTCACTTCCGGCGGGGCCCCCGTGGCCCCTGTGGCCCCCAGTGGCCGCCCGAGCCCTCCTTTGAAAGCTTGGAGGGTGGAGCAGGAAGGAGGGGTCCGGACACTCGCTTTTGAATCTGCTGATAGAATTTGATGGAAACCGACATACAGCTCTTCAGCTTTTCTTTCTTTCTTTTTTAATTTATAGATTCAGGACTGCTGCTTGGCCAGCAAGCTTCTGGAAAATAATCATAGAAATCCCATTTTGCAGCTTCTTAAAATAGAAGTATGACTAAATGACCGAAAAAACAAATGTAGTAATTAGGGCTTTCTTGAGATTTTGAGAACCCGTGGTTAAATTGGTGCTTGTAATTCTTTCTTGATTTTTTGAAACTCAGATAAATAGAAGTTGAGCTGTGAATGAGGAGCACAGCTAGAGCTACATGGGAAGAGGAGTGCACATTTCATCTTTAAAAGTGAGAGAGATGAGCACTCTAAGGAGTGAAGAGGTGCACGGAGGAGGGATGTTTGCCTTCCCTTCCCACGAAGAGCGCTGGTTACTGCCCTGCTATTTTGCGAGCAGCGTGGCTTAGGAAAGCTGCCTGGACTTCAGAGACCGTTCCGGGACGGGATCTGGGGGAGCTGCTTATTGTTAACTCAGATAGAGAACCGCCCTCTCCGCTGGGTAGCTAGGTGGGTGGGATTTTGGGGTTGAATGCTTATGCACTCGTCTGGAATCTTTACATACTAGATGAAGACAGGTATCTTTTCTCTGTGGGTACATTTACCACCTAAAACGCCGCCTCTGCTGCCCGGCGCCTGGGCGCCGCCGCCTCTAGGCCACACCGGGTGGCAGAAAGCCCTTTACGGGTAGGTGATGGCGGAGCAGCCATTCCTACAGCGCTGTGGTGATACGAGGTTTTGCGGCTTCTCCAGGGACCCTTGCCCCTTTTGGCGGTCGCCCACGACCTTTCAGAGGGCGATGGGGCCTCCCCGGCCCCAGGCGCACAGCGCTCAGCGCCCTCTCCAGCCCTGCTGGTCACTCCCGCTTCGCCCGGCTCCAGGCCGCCTTCCTGGCCGCCTGCCCGCCTGCCCACCCTTTTCGTGTTCTCCCACCTGCCACTTCCGTCCCTCCTCGTTTTCATGGTTTCATTGATGCCCACCGCTCTCCCAGGTTCAGGATTACCTGTCCTAGCCTCGGGCTGAGCTCACCTGCTGGCCGTGGCCGTCCGAATGGATGCCCCATAATCCTAGGCGCAAGCCCACCCCGGGCCGGGGAAGGGTGCAGCGCCCGAGAGGGGCACAGTCTCTGTCCCAAGCCCCAGATCCCCGTGAGAGTGGGTGACGGGAGATGACGCCGGGGAGGCGTGCTTCCAGAGTGGAGAGCAGTGCGCCCCGTTCTCAGAAGAGTTCAGTCCACCTGGTCAGAAGGTGTGTATTATAATACTCACAGAACGAAAATGATTTCAACAAAAGGTGCTCTTTGTAAGAGGACTTGAAAAATAGCCACCTGCGACCGTTTTCCCCTTGAAGCCTGGCCCCCACCCCAGGCTCCCCCTGCACCCGTCCCCTGCTCAGCCCCTCGTGTGCTCTGGGCTCCTAGTCACTTGCCCCTGGCCCCACGGCCGTGGTTTGGGCTCCCTGCCTTGGGGCACCAGGGAAGAAAGAACAGCGTGGAATGTTCTGTCAACATCGCCCTGGTCCCGCCCACGACGAGACGGCTGCAGTGATGCTTTGCCCCGCCCGTGGCGCTGGGCATCCCCCTGTAAGGGCATCCCCCTGTGGACAGCCGTGGGGGAGACCGGGATAGGGGAGCCTGCCGCGCCCCAGCTGAGGGACACGGCCAGTGCAGAGAGGTGTCTGGGCTCGTCGGCTGAACGAATGGGCGTCACCGCTGGTGGCAGGGTCAACGGAGCCGGGGAAGTGGCCGAATCCTGTGCAGTCGGGCGGCTCAGGGCCAGAGCTCGGACCTTCCCCTCTTAGTCTGGAAGTGACGGAGAACGCGGGCCCAGCCCTCTCAGATGGGGGACACGTTTTCCTGTTCCGTGTCAGACTCTTAGAACGGACGTGTGTTCCCTTTAGGGGAGCTGCTTGAAGCCAAGGTGAAAAATACTTGCTGGAAAATGCTTTAAGCCAGTGGCTTTAAATTATTGAATTGAATATGTTTTAAAAAACTTGGCGTTTGGAAGGTGCTGCAATGCCTCCCTCCCCAGTCTAATGCACAGATAGTTCCGTCTGACTTCACTTTGCCACGGAATCCACGTCTGTTACTAACGTAAAGCCCTTGACGTTTTCACCCTGGGAGCTGCAAGGTGCTTGACGCTGGAGTACTGCCCCCAGAAGCACGTGTCGCCCTTTCTGGTACCGCTGCCCTGCGCACTGCGAAACGAACGCCCGCCCCTGAACTGGCGTCGCCTCTTCCTAATCAATACCTGTCCCTAGAGGGCTCTGGAGGGCCCAGGCCGCGCTGGCGGGCTCGGGTGGAGGAGGCGCAGGGCCGTGCCTGGTCAGCAGCTGCCACCTGGCGGCGCCGTGGCCGCATTGCGCCGATGCCCACCCGGCCGCCGCTGTGCCCGCCCGGCCGCCTGCAGACCCTTTGTGCTGTGAAGTGGCCTTTGTTTTGCAAATCGAATACTTGCCTGATTCTGAAGCCTGAAGACTGTACTAAATGAATAGTCCTAACTTTAGAAGAAAGGGTCCTCACACTTTCCATGGAAATATATGGAATTTAGGTTTGTTTTCCTTTTTTTGGATAATTCGGTATTGCAAAAGAAAAACTTTATTAACAAACAGTCTTAATTTTAAAAGAAAGGGTCCTCACACTTTCCATGGAAATATATGGAATTTAGGTTTCTGTTTTTGTTTTTTGGATAATTTGGTATTGCGAAGGAAAAGCTTTTAAACCACACTAACTGCTAGGCAGTGTACAGATGAGCCGTTTTAAAGTTGTAGAAGTTTACAGTCTTCTCAGGTCTTACCCCGTTGTGTTCTTTAACACGCCTCATGGAGAGGAAAGGCCTCGTGGTTTAGTGGGTGAAGTGCTTTCTTTGAACTGGTTGGTGAGAGAGTCTCCATTCCCAATTTAAAGTCTAGCAGCTTTTTAACAATTCCTTGGACTCTTCTTTATAAGATTTAATTTACTGTATTTTATGTGCCCTGGCATCTTGTTCAACAAGTTGGGGCATCCAAGGAGAGATGTTAGGTAAGGATTTTTTTTGTTTGTTTTAATCAGCTTAGGAAGCAGGAATTTGTAAATGGAAATGCAGCTATTTAATCAAAGTGCATTTGTTAAGAAAGTTTTCTGTATATGTTTTAGTTTTTATACTGCTTTGCATTTTCTCAAATGGACATGTTTTAGTTTGCATTAGAATTTGGGGGTGAAAAAAAAAGAATTTGGGGGTGAAGGAGGGTGTATAAAATCCAGAGTAGCCATGAAAATAGACTTGAATTCTATTGTTTAGTGACACATTTTTATGATTGAGTCAATGAGGGAGCAGTTAGTGAATTCTGGATTTCTTGAATGTGACTGTGTTTTGTGACAGGACAAACTACTATTTATAACTGAAAGCCGTGGGTGGAATCTAGGGGTTTCGATTAACCTTTACGCTGTTGATTTCATACTCACTCAATAGGAAAATCTGAAAAAAAATTCTTTCCAGGATTTTAAACTTTCAAGTTTTTTGTGTAACACGGTGAATTTGTTTAGTGAGAAATCCTGTTTTTCTTCAGATATTAAAATAGGGCTTCCAAAGTGTGAATGTATCTACGTATTTTTCCATTAACACAAATTACTTCCAGTTTTGTAAGTTATTTATGTTAATAGATTAATAATTTAAAATGGAAACGTTCTATTAGTCATACAGAGAAGGCACCATAGGACAAATTAGAGTTTAAAATATATATTTGTTCAAAAATGTAAAAAGATGAAGTTGTCAGACATTGCTCGAGTGCTCTGTTTCCTTTTCATGGAGGCTATTTTTTTGTAGTTTGCAGTGCCGCCATAGTGAGAGAAATGCGGAAGCGCTGGAACATTTCTTTGAAAGAACCTTTTGCGACTGTAGGACCGAGCTCTCGTTTATGGGTGCTCTCGCCCTGTGTGAGACAGCGAAGGTCGTCCTTCCCGAGGCCGGCTGGAGGAGCCGGGCTGCGGCCTTCCCTCTGGCTGGACTCTTTCCTGGCCGAGCGTGTGATTTCCTTCCTGGCTCCAGCTGCTCCTGGGTTAAGTGGCCTCTGAAACAGGCTGCTTGTTCGTGTGCTCTCTTGTGAGCTTCCACGTAACAGAAATGCCACATTCGTCCTTGGCTCATGCTGTTTCGTTTTTCCAGAAGGGAGCTTCCCGATGAAGCCAGCCTGCAGCACTGATCGTCAGCCTTTCCTCTGCTTCGCCTGCAGTGAAGGCTGAAATCTTATTTTTTTTTTTATTGAAAAGCCACAGGGATATGACAGTAAAAGCTTTTTCTCAAGTATTTTCTACCTCATATCTAAAATATAATATTCCTAAGCTGAATGATCTCTCTCCATCCCATTTCTTTGAGAATCCGTTTCTGTTTGTTTCTAAGGGTTTTTTAGCCCAGATACCTCGCGAAGGACTGTTTTTTCCCCCAGTCACCCGTGCACCTTCCTCTCTTCACTGCTTCCTTTTTGTCTTCCTCCAAGTTTCCACTAAATCACGATGTCTAATTATTCCCGCCTGTCTCGCACGCCTTACCTTTATGTTCTGCACCGCATCCTTTTTGGTTACCAGTTCTCCCCTTTCAAAGACAGCTTAGAGTTGACAGGAGCAGAACCTTCGAGAAGCACTGTTCAGCAATGCTGGTGGTGTGGCCGACACATCGAGCTTTTGGGAATTGATCATGTTGGTTATAGAAGTCACTAGAAGTTCACAAACACCAATTACCTGCTTACATGTTAAAATTCTTTTTAATAGAGTAGTTCTTCATTTTGAGATTTCTTCAACTTGGTATTCGGAGGAGAGTTGAGTCAGTGCTGTACGTGGCTGGAATCACTGGTAGAATTTGGTTGGAGGCTGTTTTCTTTATATCCCAAGTACCTCTTGCCTCCCCCTGCCTCCTCCTCCTGTGGAGTTAGTTTTGTAGTCTTTCGGGGGTGGGTGAAGCCTGTGTCATCAGAGCTGCCGGGATGGGAGAGCCAATTACCCAACGTGCAGTTTGCTGTCCTTGGAGCTGGCACTGCTCAGGCCCTTGTTGCGGACGTCACACCTGGGTTTTAAGAAGAGGACTGGACTTTGAATCCACCTCGTAGCTCAGGTCACACACAGCTCTGCTGGGTCAGGAGGAGGGACCTGGGTGGGGGATGGGCTCACCTGCCTGCTCTCTGCAGCTCCGCGTCACTCCGTGCAGGGGAAGAGCTGCCTAGCCGGGGAGAGAAGCCATTTCGTGTCCCTGAAACACTCAGTTACTTGAAGGCAGAACGGGCGAAGCTGGTTAGGGACAGTGTGGCCAGGGCAGACAGATAGTTTTGCAGTTCTTTGCCATTATTTGAGTTTTATTTCATGATGTGCTTGTGCATCCTGTTCTGCAGAGAGGGTTCCTTTTCCAGAATTGCACGGCCTTAAAGTTCCTCAGAATCTTTGTGAAAAATTCTGAACATTTCGATGCACGTGTGAAGCTCAGTGTTTACCTTGAGTACCATCTCACTTCCGAACCAATCCAAATGCAGTTAAGTTTTATGAAAAGTCAAGCTGGGGTTTGCTCCGTGCTCTCTGCACCGGCTCCAGCAGTCCAGCAGGGTCCTGCGGCAGAGGAGTTTGTCATCAGCAAGCCCGAGACCTCCAGCGCCCCCGGTGGGCTGCGTGTGTGCAGAGCGCTCCGTCTAGATAGGGAGATGAAAGGTGGTTACCTTTTTCTTTTCCAGATTCAGCTCACATTTAAACATTCATTACAAGATCTCTCCTTTTTTATATTTTAAAAGGCACCATCTTTGAAACCCCCTCTCAATTAGAGGTGGAGTGGGCACCACCATCCCAGATCCTCAGGATTGGGGAATGAACCATGGACTAGAGTGGGCTTACTGTTATTCTACTATATACTTATTGTGATTCTAGCAATGGAAGAACTTCTATCATTGATGTGGAGGCAGTGGCCACTGGAGGTGCTGAGGTCAGGGAGAGGGAAAAACAAGTGAAATATGGGGGCATTTTTGGGACTTGGAATTGTCCTGAATGACATTGCAATGACACAGGCCATTATATATCCTACAGAATTGAGTGGGAGAGAGTGTAAACTACAATGTAAACTATAGTCCATGCTTAGTGGCAATGCTCCAAAATGTATTCAATTGCAATGAATGTACCACACTAATGAAGGATGTTATTAATGTGGGAAAATGTGGGCGGTATGGGGAGTGGGGCATATAGGAATCCCTTATATTTTTTATGTAACATTTATGTAATCTAAATATCTTAAAAAAAAAAAAAAAAGACACCATCTTAGGAAACCCGTGAGAATGGAACAGTTGAGCAGTTGGAGAGTTCTCAACAGATCAAGTGTTGATTTTATGGATTGTTAACGTACTGTCTCACGGGCCAGTTGGCGCGGCCGGCGGAGTCTGGGCAGTTCATGGCAGATACGTTCTGAGCTATGCCGTGGCCTGTGATAAAAATCGGGATTTGTGTCTCAGGTCTGCGGGAACTTGGCAGAAGGACAGCCTTCATAAAAGGAAGTCTTTTATTTTTTAACGAGAGCTAGGCAAAGGATTCTGCCCCAGCCGGACCCTTCTTCATCAGTCTGAGCTGGTGTCTGATGTCATTCCTGGTCCAACGAGTCAGAGTCACCTGCAGCCGTCTCCAGGCCAGCTTTGGAGATGTGTGACCTGTGCCTCCGCTTCCTCTTCTGTAACGTGGCGGTAGCAGCATTTTTCTCCTACGTCTGTTGTGAGAGGTGGATCCCACACATGTTGTGCTCAGCATGTTTTTGGGCACGCAGTAGGTCCTCAGTTCACAGTAGGCTTTTGTTGTAGGCAGGGGTGCTTCTGCGGAGATGACGTGGCTGGTAGGCTGTGCTAGCGAGTCACAGCTTCCCTTCTCACTAAGGTAGCGGTGGCATCTGTGTCGTGCCAGGCCCTTGCCGGGTGCCGTGCTAAGCGGGCACCATGTTGCCATGTTGCCCTTCACCACCATGCTCAGTGGGGGGCCTGAAGTGGCCACGGGACTCAAACGGGAAGCAGGGGATGCGTAGCCTTCCCCGGCCGATCTCCAATGGCTGCTGCCTTGTGCTCCTGGGGAGACCCGGCCGATGTGGGGCTGGCCCTGCCTCACCTGCAGGACCAGAACGGGCCATTTGATTGCGGAGAGCGCCGATGAGGTCAAGCAGGGCGTGGGTGCCTGCTGGGGGCGGGAGGCGCTTCGGATCCACTCGGGGAGCTCGTTGCAGACATCTGTGACTGAAGACGGCCAGTTATGCTTCACTTATATCAGAATTATTGGTCCTTGTTCACAAAACAGCGTACGATGGTGAGAAATTGGGGAGACTGGCCAAAATCCATTGATGTCAGAGAAGAGCTGGTCAATTAAAAAGCTGCTCCACGCAGCCCCGCAGAGCCAGCGCAGCGCGGAAGGCTCTCGGCAGCGTAAAGGCCTGCTGAAGATGCTTCGTTCAGGGCGACACGTAAAGAGGCTCATGGTTTTGTCCCGGGTGTTGAGTGGTGAGAAGTTTCGGTTTTATTTTGCTTTTTGCTTTCACCAACATAGTGGGACGCCAAGACATTTTAATAAACAGGAGGCGCGAAAGCAGCCATAGACTAAAACACAGCAAGGAATGGGCGGAATGACCGCTCCCCGCCCTGGGGAAGACGTAGAACCAAGGGGAGGCAGAGCAGACAGACTCTTCCTGTAAGAATGACTTCCTTCCCAAACAGTGCAAAGCTGCGTGGGGCGATTCTGTATAAATGCTCCTCAGAAGGGGAAGCAACTTGCTGTTTTAAAGTTGGAAATTAAAAAATGACAGATTTTTTTTTTTTTTTAAGAGAAATGAGTTCTCCCTTTCTGTTACTTGAAAGTTCCCCTAGAAAATCAAATAAAACAACAGGAATTGAACAGAAGAAGTCGTCATGAAATCCAGCAGTGTGCCTGAAAAGCCCTGTTCGGTTCTGGGAGGCACCTGCGGGTAGTCTTCAGCCACAGGCACCCCGAAGCTTGGAGGGGAAGAAGGGGGTGACGGGCGCACCCCGCCCCTGAGCGGCCCTCCAGGCTTCCGTGGGCCCCTGGGCTGAGCCGTCTTCTGGTTTGGAGGCGGCCCCTTGCTGCCTCACGCATCTTTCTTGGCCTGAGCTGACCCGACCGCTGGTGCTTCCTTGTCCATCTGCCTTGACCCCCACGGTCCTCAGTCCTGGCCATGGCGGGAATCGCCTACGGCTGCGAGGGGGCCACTGCCCTGGTTCTGATGTCCGCCTTGGCACCGGCAGTGGCGGTCCTGGTCCTTCCAGGTGATCCTCGCGTGGCCGCAGACACGGCTGGCGTCGCTGTGGCGCTCACCCTCCTCAGGAGGACCGAGTGGGTGGCGGCGCCAGTGGCCAGGAGCCCACCGTCCTGTCGGGTGGGCCAGCCCAGGGCCCGTTATGGTCCTCAGAAGCGCCTCGCCTGAGGCCCGCCTGGACATGCTCCTCGCCACTGCGGCTCGGAGCCGAGGCTGGTGGCCTCCAGCAGGGATGCCCGTGGCTGGGGCTGGCGGCCCCGACCTAGGACCCCCGGCCCCTGGGCCGGCAGGAAGCTTGGAAGGCGGGTGCTTCCAGGGCAGGACTCTGCTTTCCCCGAGGGAGTTCCCGTGTGTCTGCGCCCTGGCTCCTGGCCCTGGCGCCTGCCAGCGCAGGCCCTGCCTGTCCTCCTGGCTGAGGCCAGCTCTGCCGGAGGACGCTGCCTGGCCCCTGCTCTGCTTCTGGATCGCCGGTAGAAACGGCGGCAGGCCTCGGAGACCGACCTTGACCCAGGGACTCACGTCGGGTTCACCCCACAGGACGCCCTCCTGGCCCCACAGTGCTGGGAGAGACAGGCCCCTCCATTCTTCTGTCCCCCCAGTTGTGTAATCCTCGCGGAAAGGAAACTGTCCTGTGTGGCTGATGGGCTTTCAAAGGCCTCACTTCCCCCCCTACTTTTATTTGCCGAACCTGGGGTCAAATGTTTAGAAACTATTCCTGTTTTCTGTATCAGGACAGCGAGGCCCACAGAGTGTATGGAATGGGAGCTCTCGGCAGATCAGCCGCGGAAATTCTTTTGGAAACACGCTGGGTCTGCGTTAACGTGCTGCAGTGACTTCTGCTCTCGAGTCCCACGCCGTGCGCGGCACCTGCACGTGAGGCGTGGGCAGCCGAGCTGAGGGCGCATGCGCATGGGTGCGAAGCTTGGCTGCGAGGCCTGCCGGTCAGCGTGCTGGGCCTCTTCAAGGAGTGGACACTTGGTGTTCTGTCAGGTGGGAGCGCCTGGCAGGAAAACACGTCTGTGCTTTTTAAGTAGCTGTTTGACCCGATCTACTAAACCCAAAGGAAAGGGGCTCACCAGGCTGGTCCCCGTACGCCTCTCTTGTTGGTGACCACTGGCACCCCCACCCCACATGCCCTGAGTTCAGGGGCAGGGTCTGTGCCAGCAACTCTGTCCGCCCGCCTCTGGAGGGGCCGGCACGCTTCCCCGAGCAGCAGTGTCCGAGCAGCGGTCAATCCCACTGGGAACCCAGCACGCCACGGTCCAGATGCCCTTGCGTTCCGTGCGAGTGTTTTCCTTCCTTCGTCCCGTGGAGAGGCAGATGTGAATGAGGTCATGGGTGGTTCTGGCAGCTGAGCTCTGGTTCCAGAAGTGCTGTGATTCAGTATTTCAGATGTTTGACTGCGTAAGATGCGACTTGTGGATGAAATTGTCGGTTGTAGAGAGTAAAACCGGAAAACATCAAAGAGCCAGACTCTCAGTGTAGTCACTAGAAAGATGATCATAGTAAGAGCTGGAAAATCAGAATTAAACTAAAGAATTTATAAGAGTCGGTGTGCTTTTTCCAGTTAAAGAGCGTCTTCGTGGTGATTCTGGTAACGCTGTTTTTGGGGTGGGGGGGAAGAGCTTAGCCCCCATGGCTCCTAAGGATTAGTGTAGCTTAACTCATTTTTTTAAAGAGAGGGTGAATTCAGGTGTTCTTCCTATAAAATTTTAACGGCATGGAGCTGTTCTTTTCTTCACTTTAAAGCAGCGCCACTTCCTGCCGCCCTCCCCTTCACGCTGTTTTCCTGTCGGTGTGAGGTTGAACCTGCGATGTCAGCGGGGGTACGTGCTGCCATAACCAGCTTCTGGTTTGCTCCTTAGTCCCTACGATAGCCGGGAGAACCCCGTTTGTAGGAACTCCAAGTACGATGCTATTAACTTGGCTGAAATTTGGGGTCCCCGCTCCAGTCCTCTGCACCCCTGCACACGGCAGCACTGCGCCTTCCCTTCCCGGCCCGGCCTGGAGCTTGTGACTTTCCCTTAGGGACCCCAGATGTCCCCAGAGGCCGTCAGAGTTCAATTCTACCCATTATTGGTGGAAACATAGCCTTCCGGGAGGGAATGTAAAAGGGGAGGGAAGTGGGAAAAAGCCTTCTTTGAAGGCCTGGGAAGAGCAGTCAGGCAAGAGCAGCCGCTTGCGGCTTCCTGGAGAGCTGTCCCCTTGTGGAAACGCAAGGAGCTGGGGCGGGGGAGCCCCACGCCCGAGCCGCGCTGGCCCCGGCTCCCCAGGGGCGCAGGGGGAGGCCGCCCGCTCCCCGCAGAGCCAGGCCCGGCGCCTTCTCTAGGACCCCCGGTCAGGGGAGCGGGCCGGGCCCCCGCTTGCTGGGCCCTGGCACCCCCGAGGAGCTTTCTGGCTGTTTGTTAATTGAGGGGGGAAAGGAGGTGCTCGGGTGCACGGAGAACTGCGTGCTTTATCACGCAGGGTGGCGACCAGGCTCGGGCGCAAGGTGAGCCGGGTCACCTGCCGGGCCCCCGCCCCGCGGCGTTTCCGGGCCTTTTTAACGGCTGTGTGCGTGGGCGGTGTTGCCTCGGGGAGTTAAAACAAAGTCCCGAATTCCCCTGAATTCAGGTGCCCGTGGGGACCGCCAGGAAACAGGCCCTGGTGCGTGTGCAGAAGGGCCGAAAGCACCCTGCGGGGCCACGGCAAGTCGACGACACCCAGTCTCTGGGTTTTAAAACCGTGTCCAGACGTGACCTGCTCGGAGGCCGCGAGGAGTCAAAGCGTGAGGAGCTCACCTGCCCGCCCAGGTGGTGGAGGGGTCAGGCCACGAACCTGAGCACAGCGCCTGCCGGGGAGGGAGGCGTGGGCTGCGACAGGCGGGGCGTCGGCCACGTGGCGTGGACCCTGCCGTGTGACACGTGGCGGCCTGGGTGCAGGGTTTCGGTAGGAAATGGGGCTGCCCTTTTCAGAGGCTCCTTGGCCCCCAGAGGGTCACTTCTCTTTAGAGCTGAGCTGCAGGACCTGGGCAGGGCAGCAGGTGCCTGTGAGCCGCACGTGCTCGTCACTCTGAGTTCTTTTTACATTGCTCAC
>JAQZBX010088831.1:0-12706 GCA_029593785.1 Cabassous unicinctus
TGAGAAACTCCAGAATGCCATTGGTTACAAAACTATCAGAGTAGATGTTGAAAATTTTGATACATATTGTTAATGGCCATGAATTAGAACTTTTAAAATACTCTCTCAGTGATATAATTAAAATATTGCAATTAATTTTTTAAATTATTATTTGGTGGTTGGAATTGTCTTCACCAAATATAATCTTACATAAGAATAGAGTATATACGCTTTCAATTATGATTTGGGTTCCCATGACCCAGATAGTCTGCTACTAAATATTTAAATTATTTGAAGGATCAATAAGGCAGAAGAGATAGAAAAAAAAGTCATAAAACAAAGCACACAGAGAAAAACCCTGGATAAATCTTGGGAATACTAAACTTTTGCTCATATCTGAGTGTTGCTCATATATGTGTTGCCAGATATAAGAGACAAGATTTATGCATTTTATTGATCTTAGGGTAGTAGAGACATATTCAATGAGCTCAATAGTAAGAATCAAGGATATCTTTTTACTCTATTTCCTTTCTTTCCCATGATATGGAACCATAGTTTCTTTATTGCATTTTTCATCTCTGTATTTCTTAGTTTGTATAGCAGAGGGTTGAGCATGGGGGCAATAATAGTATAAAAAAGAGCAAAAACTTTGTCTTCTGGTAAAGTCATAGCTGGTTGAATATAAATAAGAGTAAAGGAGCAAAAAAATAAAAAAGATCACCACAGTGATAAGGGAACTGCATATGGAAAGAGCTTTGTGGCGATTCTCCATAGAGTAGGACCTGACAGTGTATAAGATATTAACAAGACAATAAAAGTCACCAGGCTCATCGTGCCCGAATAAGCAATGACCAAGAGACCAATTCTGCTTGTGTCACTACAGGCCAGTTTCAGCAAAGGATACACATCACAGATATAGTGATCTATCTCATTGGGACCACAGTAGGATAAGAAAATGATGAGGACAAATTGGCCAAAGGAATGCAGGAATCCCCCAGTGCAGGAAGCAGCAGTTATGATGTTACACCTCCACTGGCTCATGATGGTGGTATAGTGCAGGGGCTTGCAGATGGCCACGTAGCGGTCATAGGCCATCCCTGTGAGGATGAAGACCTCAATACATCCAAAGAAGTGCATGGGAAAGAGCTGTGTCATGCAGCCATTATAGTAAATGGTCTTCTTTTCTGCCATGATGAGCTTGGGGGTCACAGTGGAGGTGTAGCAAAAGTCTGAGGATGAGAGGTTAACTCAGGAAGAAATATATAGACTGGCTAATAAGTTGACTGCAGGTGATAGAAACCGTGATTAGCAAATTTCCTGTCAAAATTGCAATATAACAAAGTAAGAATAGCAAAAAACAGAGAACTTCTACTTCCTTTTCTTGAGAAAGTCCTGAAAGAATAAATTCTGTGACATTGTTTTCTATGATCCAGAGCAGTTTGCAACCACCTGAAATTAGATGAATAATGAATTCTTATGAGATGTATTTTAATATGGTGATGCATATCATTCCTTGCATGGGAAAGATTATAATGGAAAAATGGTTCATGAGTCAAAGAAAACATAACTTTGCTCTTTTATTCAGGAAGATTTTCCTGCAAAGCTTTTTCCCCCTTTCTTGAAAACATTAACTATTGGAAAAAATCTTAGGTTACTGACAGGAAAACTAACATTGTGTAATAAGTACACTGTATTTTTCTAACCATTATCTCAGCATGCTATGTCAAGTATCAGCTGGGTATTATGCCCAAATAGAATTTAAATAAAAAAAAAAATCAAATCTCATTTTGCTGGTCTCACTATTATTTAGTACATATGCAACATAAATGATGCATAGTGAAAATAGAAAAAAAAATCATATACCAATATGTGATATGTGCTATATTGGCAATATTATATGTGAGAAACTTCCTGCCCTATATCCTATGTGCAAAGGTTATAAATAGAAAAACTACCAAATGTATTTGGAATTTGGAAACATTTTATACATGCTATAATTAATTACATTTTTCTTGTATTTTGTTTCCTTACTTTTAAAAATCAAATTAACTTTCCTCTGGGCTTGGTTCTAATGTTATCAAACATTGATAAGATTGATTCTGGGCATATTTTGCTAACAGTCACATATATGTGGTGTATATGTACTTGATGCATCATGCTCGGCCCAGAAATTTCACTAGAAAGAAGTCTACATATTTTTTTAGAGTAATACAATTTATCCATAGCATTTTTGAGGAGATTAAATAAGGTAACAAATGTAAAATACTTTGCAGATTTCTGGTAATTTTAAACTTTCAGAATTGTTTTACTTGGTATATGAATGTTAACCAAATCTTATAGCTACAGGAGCTAGACATGAGAGTTTGTCTCTGCCAGTTTCTCCTTATCACTCAAGTTGGTTTTCCAATTCTGGTGAAAAAGTATATTCCAAGTACCTGATCTTAATTATCACTACAATTTCCTCACATCTGTAAAATAGGAAAAATCGTCTTAGGTGGACAATTCATTCTTCTGCCAGTACCTAGAACAAATTCTTAGAATACTGAATTCTAGTGGGAGAACTTAGATTAAAAAAATTATAAAGTTATTTTAAATTGATTGGGATGGTAACGAAGGTCTATTCTTCTAATTTTACAAATGAGGCATTATATTTCATAGTCAACTAAAGGAATAGCAAGAGAAGTTGGCTATCCCTATTCTTCAACACATTATCATCTCAGACATAAGTATTTTATATTAATTGTTTATAATTTCAGCATCAAGATATTTGAAGTTTATTTTCAAAACTGTAAGTCCATCTCTCTCATTTTTCCTTTCAGTGGAGTTTAAAATCATTCAAATTTGTGCACATAATGTTCTTAAGATAAAGTAGGATTTTTGGAGATAAAAAACATAAATAGACCCAGAGTATGATACTTATCATCAATTGCCACACAATGCCCTTTTGGTATCCCATTTTACTGAATAATGAAGAAGGAAAATACATAGTGGTAAATTAACTATATAATTCAATTAACAATTGCATTTTAGAATTTTAAAATTATTCCCAGAAATAAAAAAATTATACTCTATTATAACTTATTCCAAAATTATATTCCTATGTGATAGTGAAAAAAATTGTCACATTTTTAATTCCAATGTTTCTTATCTTCACCTTTAACTTGATTCATGAGCTTAATCCCATAATTAAGATTTCTCAGCTCTTTTTCCCTCACCAATAGTCTATGAGTCTGCCTGATTGAACCCACTGAATATCTGTGAGATTCTTTATCATGTAATAAACCAAATCACATTTGAAAAATTACTGCCTCAGGTCATTGTCTCTCTCTTATATCTTTAACATCCTGGATACTAAAGATGTCCAATCACGCAATCACTGCAAATATGAATATAACAGAGCCGCCAGGCTACCTCTGTTTAATTGGACCCACCATACCTTGCCACCTTAAATTTCCTAAACACTGCTCCTTTTATGTAATCCACATACTCAGTACTCTCCAGTAAACACTGTAGTTTAATCGGTATGCATTTAATCTTCATTTAGCCATAAGATTCCTTATGGCTGTCTGCTACAGTGGAGCCAGACATTCACCATTCACAACCAGGTCTTGCTTAATTCATCAGAGTCTGTTCAACTCCTACCATTTCTAGATTTCACTGATTACTGCAGCCCACCAAGCAATTAATGCTCAAACCTGCCAGGTCTTTTGACACTTAGAATTGACTACTTGGCTTTATATTGTTTGTTTATTTTTGTGCACTTGTTAAATATTTTAGGTTATGTTTCTCAGGGTAATTTAACTTGGTGAATGTTAGGGCCAAGGATGTATATTCTCTCTGAACTGGACATAATGGAAACAAAATAAAACAAAACTTTATGCTCTTCATACTCTTGTTGAAATTTAGGTCTCTGAGTTTCAAGATTTTCTTGTACCCTTCTCTAGAATACAAATCACTCATCTTCTGCTTTATTTATTTCCTCTCAACTTTTCAAAAATCATGAAAAAGAGATTATTGTTGTCCTCCTTTGAATTCACTTATGCAAATGATGCAGTAAGTATAAATTACCATATATGGATTCTATAAAAATATAAAGCCACAAGATTTGCTCTATATTATCAAGTAGAAGGAGCAATAATTTTAACAATTGACTGCATTTCTATTAATAAATTATGGCAAGAATTTTCCAATATACATTAGTCGAGACACAAAAAAGAACATTGTAACTATTTTAATAATAAATATGAAAATTATATTTCTTTTTGATCATGGACAGTGATTAGTTGAAGGCTGCTTAAATAAAACTTAATAGGTGACCAATGTCCAACTCTCCAGGTGCTCTATTTAAATCTAAGATCTATCTAATAAGCCACTGCTTCCAAAGAATCCAAATCAACTGAAAAATTCAGTGAATATGTATTACTAAACCGCAATATGTAAACAGTTCAGCAGAATCCTTTTAGGTGGCACTTACCTACTGTCTAAGGAAAGGTTTCAGTTTTTACTATAGAAAATTCAAGGGCCTTTTCCAATTTTATTTCAATTTTCAAGAAAAGAAGAAATGTATATTCAACATTCATGTTGGCATATATTCTTTATCAATCCTCACATTGTATATTTATCACAGGTTCTTGGGAAAATGAATACAAAGATAATACATGGTTCCTGTTTGATTTCCAAACAGGTTTAACTAAGAGATATTTAACTTGGCAGAAATTTTATTCCAGTACCTCTGTGAGTTTGTAAATTCCCATTAGGATAACTTGACCAAGGTGAAGCTGGACTTTATTTTTAAAACTTTTTTGTAAAGGCCTAATAATATTAATATCAATCAGATCATCTTTTTTCCCATATGTATCTGGAAACTAAGATAAGATGAATTTCCAATTTGTTGGAGGAATAATTGTGTGAAGCTCTTGTTGGCCTAGAAAGAAAGGATATATTACCTACACCAAAGGAGAGAAAAACCATAGAAAGAATAATCAACTCTGAGTTGCAGGTAAATAGCAAACACTAGTGTTGCCTCAGTTTATCATTTGAGAAGAATGCTGGCTAATCTAGCATGCATCCCTCAGCCTAATAAAAACTTTAAAGAGTGAACACAGTCTTTTCCTTCAGACTGCAGCCAGAATGCATTTTCTAACACACAATATGTGTTTTATTATTTCATACAACCCTCATTGATTCCACAGTTTTTCTTGATAAACTCCTTAGCATGGTATACATATACAGGCCTTTGAGATTTGTCTCCTGTTTCAGTTTGCTGAGATTTGCTGAGAGCAATATACTAGAAATGGTTTGGCAATTACAATGGTTAAAAGCGTATTGTTCTGAGGCTGTGAAAGTGTCCAAATCAAGTCGCCATCAGAAATGCTGTATCACCAAAGTTCACCTACTGCCAATCCTGGACTCCTTCCATGTGGCAAGGCATATGGAAGCATCTGCTTCTCTTCTGGGTCTTGTTGCTTCAGCTTCTGGCTGCTCTATCTGTGGCTTCTCTCTCCTGGGTTCCTCTCTGAGCACCTGCATTCCTTCTCTCCATCTTTGTGGCATTTTTTCTGTGTTTCTGCTGCTTTCAGTCCTCAGGTTCTAATGTACCTAGCAAAAGGACCAAGACCCACCCTGGGTCACACCTCCCTGAAGTAATTCAATCAAAGGATCCCACTCCTACAGGAATGGATTAACATTTAGACCATGATCTTCTCTGGGATCCACAAAAAGCTTCAAACTGTCACAGTTTCCATTTAGGTCTCTATGTTTATTTTCACTGCATCCTTTTTTCCCCTGCAACATGTTCTAACCCTGTTGACTCAGCTTACTAACAACACCATGACCCTTTAACTAGAACGTTGGACTTGATTCTCCTTTTGACTTCTTCAGCCTTGCTTCTTCACTTTACCAATCTCTTCTTGCCCTTAGGACTATACAATCATTTCATTGGCTCCAGGACAGGAAAATATTCCTAATTCCTTCCTCATTCTAGCCCAGCCTCTGTGTCTTATCAGTCCTAAGTGATCTCATTAGCTCTTTATACATCATTATTGTTGAACGTATTACACTGTATTAAAATCACACATGTTTTTTTTAATTCCAGTAAATGATTGGATTTATAGGGAATTGATATTGTTTAATTCTCTATGTCCCTCCTACAGCTATTGCAATGCCTAGAACATAGTCATGACTCAATTTGTATTTGCTGAAAACATGTAATTCTCCTTTCAACCTACTAAAGTGATATTTAAATTTAAAATATATTAAATGAAACAATTGTGGACTCACATCAGGGTCAGTATTTATTTATTTGGTTGTTGTTTGATCATCAACTCTGTATATTCTTTTTAAAAGTGATTTCTGTGGAAATGACTAAGCACACACATATTAGTCTAGGTTCAATATTAATAGATAGGAAAAGCAAAAATGAAAAATTAAAAAGTGAGTTGCTCCAGGAATATAGAACTTTACCATCTTTGAACATTTGTGGCCTCATTTTTGAGAAAGAAAAGGGGACGAAATGAATGACCATCAAAGTACATTACAACAATGAACTAACTTTCAATTTGTGTCTGTTACTCTTTATTCAGTAGAATCTTCATTTAATTTATGGTATCACCCTGCCATCTCATGGTGATTCTATTTCTACTACCTGTAAGAGAAATATTTATGCTCTCAGCTATTATTTTGGAGGGGGATTTTATACTCCTGGACTATAGTTTTAAATATTTACCAATTGACATGAAATTTAGCTTAGAAAAATAAATCAAATAATTCTGAGTCAATTTGGCAATATTGGGGGAAGATAAAATCAACATTTCTTTATCACTATGTCAAACTATCATAAACTTAAAAAAATATGCCTTGTATGTGGCCAGAAAGAATACTGGACTGGGGTTTTAAAAATCTGGGCTCCATTTGTCTACTTCTGATATCATCAAAACATTTGAATTTGGTTTACTCATTTGTAATATTTTTAATACCATTGGAATTTATGACAAAATGCAGGAAGTTCCTGAGTAAATTGAGCATTGGATTGGGTGTTCTATAAGTAAGATTAATGACTCATAATTGAAACCATCTAAATAAGCATGTTGGGATTGGGAAGAGTTTTATGGTTAACCAGCTGAGCACAGTTGAAATTAACAGGTCACTTTCCCCATGATATCACTTCCTCTCAGCCACTTTTCACTATTTTCAAAGCAAGCTGTATTGGGATTCTAGTAAAAAAAACTGGTTGAGAAATAAAGGCTTGATGAATTTGTACCCAATCAGTAACCTATTTTCAGCTCTATAATAAGATTTCATTCTCTTTGTGATTTTTGAACTATGTTGATTTGCAATATATTGAGCAACAGCAGTAAGTGTTCCCAGCATAGAAGAAGAAGAAAAAATAGCTTAAGCACTTGTAAATTTCAAATAGCAAATGAACCCTCTCATTTTCTGGGCTTATCGGTTCCAATTGTACCCAGGAAAATGGAGAGCATTAGTCAATAAACCAAATTCAAGCCCTTGCAGAGAGACATTAGCAATGTTTGTTTCCTTTGGGGGTTGATAATTTGCTATATTTTAATACCCCACACAATGTGACAGGTTCTTCTGTGCATCCCAAAGAAACAAATGGAGAGAACTGTGTCTTCTAGAGTAGGCATTAGTGGAATTTTAGCCATTTCTAGTTGATTTTCTTCTCTTGTCCTCTGTGATTTAAGACAATTTTGCAGTCCTAACTAGGAGTTAAACTTACAAGTCCATTCAACTGTGGCAGCTATTAGTACTCCAGAGAAACTATAATTGACAACAGCTGTAAACAGCATTGCATGCACCACACATACCATGTGTGTTTTTTCTTTAATTGAGAGTTCAGTCTTAATAACTTATTTCTGCCTAAGGTAAAGAGTGTCAGGAATCTGCATTTATTTCATTTGTAAATTTTTTTAATATTTTATTTAACACATTCAGAAATGCTTGGAGAATTAAATGCTATCAAGGATTTGTAGTTAAAATGTAAATAGCACACAGTTTTCCAAAATGTAAAGTAAAATATAAATGCAAATAATGTGTGATTTATATATCAATCAAATATGCATATATAATTTTTATGTAAATATCTTATATCTTTATATCTTTCCATATTTCAATCTTTAATTACATCTCTCTTTATCTTTATCATCTATCTATCATCTTCTATCTATCGATCCTCTCTCTCTCTTCTCTTTCATCATCATCATCATCTGTCTTGGTCTAAAGCCATGCATCCCTTTACCCTTTTTCAAACAGTGGAATAAAGAGGAGTTTTCTGCACTGGGACTTAGGTATCACTATTCTGGATATCCTTTCTACATGGTAAGAGAGAGCCTCAGAGGCTCGCATCCCCTTTCTCCTTAATGCTCTCAATCTCTCAATGATATCCAGGAAGACAAATCTCATTATGTATTTTTCAAATTGAGATAATTAATGTACAATTTATGCAGTTCATAAATGTTTACTTCGATGAGTTGTGACAATTATATAAACCTATGTAATGGATTTATCCTCTTACCAGCTGTGTTCCACTTGAAAAAATTTAGCTATTTCTGTTAAGCCAGTATTGTATCACATTAGGATCTTAATTTAAATTTTACTGCTGGTGAATGATTATGAACATTTTTTCATGTGATTATTGACCATTCATATATCTTCCATCTGCTAAAATCTTTTGGGATTTTTCACTGGATTATTTTTCTCAGTTTTGAATTGTTAATCTTATTTTGATATTCTAGATAAAAGTATTTGTTCAGATATGTGTCTTGAGAATATTTTCCCCAGTCTGTTGCTTGCCTTTTTACATCAACTCTGAATTATATTGTACATAAAATAAACTAAGCCAATTTAAAATCTACAATTTGATGAGCTTTGACAGATTTATAAATACATAAATTCGCCTCCACAGTCAAGATATAGAACATTTTCATTTTTCCCAAAAGTTTCTTCAGGCTCCTTTTCAGTACTTCCCTTTCTCTACTCCTAGCCTTAGGGAAATTCAGATCTGCTTTTTATCCCTACGCAAAAAGTGAAACCAAAATTTTAATATAAAGATTTATTAATGCACTAGGGAATAGAGTAAAAAGGGATTGGTTATTGTATTAGTCTGGGTTCTCTTGGGAAACAGAATCAAGAGGAGATATCTGTCAATAATATGAGATTTTATAAGAGTCTCATGTGACCATGGGGATGCACAAGTAAAGGTTCCGCAGGCAGGCTGCAAACCAGGGGCTCTGAAGAAAGTCCAATGAAAGGTCCTTGATGAGTTTCTGGAAGAAGTTGGCTGTCCAAAGACAAGCTGGGAAATTCTCTCTGAATTTGAAATCACTTCCCCTTTTAAGGCATTCAATTGATTGGATAAAAGCTTCACCCATTGCTGATGTAATCTCCCTGATTGATGCAGATGTAATCAGCCATCCACGTAGTAAACTCACTGGTGACCAAAGTCCACAAATGCTCTTGTGCTATAATTAGCCCAGTGCTTGCTTGATCAAACACCTGAGCACAATTACCTGGCCGAGTTAACACATCAGCCTAACCATCACAGTCCACCCTTGTCAACTCAGCAAACATACACATTACCTTAAACCATAATTAGTCTCTACATAAAAATGATAACAGACAAGCATATTTCTGCCTAACAATGTTGAACTCGCCTGTGTACAACCAGAAATGCATTAATTACCTACAGAATAAGGTGCAAGTCCTTGGGTAATATTCACTCTTAAATTTGACATCATGAATATTATGAAATGAAAAGTATAAAACTATTCATATGATAAGGGAAAGGTTGGGAAAGAAAACAAAGAAATTCATTTTGTGTACAAATGCAATCATACTCATAATGAAACAAGGAAGAAAGGTTCATGACTATTAGAGTCCTCATTTCTGTAACTGGTCACATGGTCAAAGTTCATTTTTATCACTACCTTCTGCAGCTACCCATTCCATATTCCCCTTATCCTCAGCAAGCACTTCAGCAGGCCGTGGCCTTTGCCTGGTGGGGTGACACAAACTTTCATTCCTGAAGATTCTGGGCCATTGTTAGTCTTGCTTGGATTGGTTTGTTACAATTTTCCATTGACTTTAATCACAGGGCATGGCAGTACTAAGAGATGCCCTAGAGGATCTCCTGTATTTCAGGCAAACTCTTCTTTACCCCCATTATGTAGACATAGTCCTATTTCTCCTTGATAGGATCAATCACCCCAGCCAGTACAGTAATTCCCTTCTTTGTCTGTTGATTCACAGGTAAGAGGAGCCCAAAGTGGCCAGGTGGCAGTCTTAACTTCTAGTTCAAGGGATTCATTGTTGTATTCCCTGGTGGCAGTACTCTTCCTTTTGGGACTAAAACCTGTAGACCAGCAGAGCTTAAGGTTGCAGGGACAGGAAGCAAAAACTTTCCTAGAGGGCCACTAGGGGTAATAGTGAGCAGTGCCACTCCCATTTCCAACCCTTGACTCCTGGACCCATGAATCCTGGTTATGAGAGAAACAGCACCACAGAGAGGACACTGATTTAGAGCATACACAGCCTCCTAGAGAACATTGCCCCAGCCCTGCAAGGTATTGCCACCTAGTTGGCACTATAATTGAGTCTTCAAAAGGCCATTCCACCATTCTAATAATCCAGCTGCTTCAGGGTGATGGGGAACATGGTAAGACCAGTGAATTCCATGGGCATGTGCCCATTCCTGCACATCATTTGCTGTGAAATGGGTTCCTTGATCAGAAGCAATGCTGTGTGGAATGCCATGGCGGTAGATAAGATATTCAGTAAGTCCACGGATGGTAGTTTTGGAGGAAGCATTGTGTGCAGGAAATGCAAACTCGTATTCAGAGTATGTATCTATTCCAATTAAAACAAATTGCTGCCCCTTCTATGGTGGAAGTGGACCAATGTACTCAACCTGCCACCAGGTAGTTGGCTGGTCACCTCGAGGAATGGTGCCATACCAGGGGCTAAGTGTGGGTCTCTGCTGCTGGCAGATTGGGCATTCAGCAGTGGCTGTAGCCAAATCAGTCTTGGTGAGGGGAAGTTCATGTTGCTGAGCCCATGCATAACCTCTATGCCTACCTCCATGTTCACTTTGTTCATGAGTCCATTGGGCAATGACAGGAGTGGCTGGGGAAAGAGCCTGAGCATTAGCCACAGAGAAGGTCATCTTATCCACTTGATTATTGAAATCTTCCTTTGCTGAAGTCACTCTCTGGTGAGCATTCATGTGGGACACACATATGTTCATGTTTTTTGCCCACTCAGAAATGTCTATCCACATACCTCTTCCCCAGAACTCCTTGTCACCAATTTTCCAATCATGTTCCTTCCAAGTCCCTGACCATCCAGCCAAACCATTGGCAACAGCCCATGAATCTGTGTACAAATGCACCTCTGGACACTTCTTCTTCCAAGCAAAATGAACAACTAGGTGCAGTGCTCAAAGTTCTGCCCACTGGGAGGATTTTCCCTCCCCGCTATCCTTCAAAGATGACCCAGAAAAGGGCTGCAGTGCTGCAGCTGTCTACTTTTGTGTGGTACCTGCATAATGTGCAGAACCATCTGTAAACCAGGCCCGAGTTTTCTCATCCTCAGTCAACTGATTTTAAGGGACTCCCCAAGAGGCCAAAACTGTGGGATGGGAAAGAGAAGGTAACATGGCAGGGGTTGGAAGGCAGATTCCTCAGGGCAGACTGGAGTTTGGGCAGTGCATGCTGGAGTTTAGCTGGTACCTGCCTCAGGCCTGGGAGGAGGTTCAGATTCCCTGGGGCAGGCCAGAGGCTGGGCAATGTGGGCTTCAGTTTGGCTGGTACCTGCCTCAGGACTGGAAGGAGGTCCAGACTCCCCAGGGCAGACTGGAGTCTGGATCATACAAGGTTGACAAGGTGTGGTCTACACAGGGAAGGCCATTGCAGGTTTATCTGGTAAAGTCTCAGTAGAATTTAGGGTTTCAATGTCCCCATCAATATTATCATCATCCCATATGTCTTCATCCCAATCCTCGGGCTTCTACTCCTTTCCAATCAATGCCTTCACTTTAATTGCACAATTCCTGTGGGGTTGAGATTTTAGTCTCCTCTGTAATTCTGCTATGCATACAATGAGAGTCTGGGTTTGATTCTTAGATATCTCAAGTCTGTGGCTACAGGAGAGAAGATTTTTTTTTTTTTTTTTTAGGGCACACACAGCAACTTTCACATCATTCATGCAGCATTTAAATTTCAAATATGAAGAGTTTAGCTCATCTCTTTCTTGTGTAACAGTATCCAGAGTATCTAGGAGGAAGCTAAACTCTTCATATTTGAAATTTAAATGCTGCATGAATGATTATTATACCTTTTGACTTCACAAAATTCTGTTAAGGTGTTGAAAACAGTCTCACCCAGATCCTTGCTTCTTATAAGTGTGGAAGTAGGGGAATCCAGTGATGCTATTTTGCATATCTCTATTGTCAGCTCATGCCATGGACTGTTAGCCACCTCTTCATTATTGGAAAGGGAGTCATTAGTACCCTTGAGTCCAATTGGAGTAGAGAGCCAATTGCAAAACTCCCAGAACCACCTCAGACATCCCATGTTTAAGGCTCTATTCCTCAAGAACCACCCCACTCTCGGTACCAAGCTTTGTTAGTCAGGGTTCTCTTGGGAAATGGAACCAAGAGGAGATATCTGTCAATAATATGAGATTTTATAAGAGTCTCTCACATGATCATGGGGAT
>JAQZBX010088832.1:0-12701 GCA_029593785.1 Cabassous unicinctus
CCCAGCGAATGGACACAAAAACAGCAAATGGGGAAGGGGGGGTTTAAAATGGATAAAGTAAATAAATAAATCTTTTAAAAAAAAAAAAAGTTATGATTAAGGGAAACTGTATTCTGCCATAACATTGTCCATGATACTTTTGGAAAAATAGTGCTCAGCCAAATGAATCTTAGTGTGAACTAATAGGATTCTTTCTTAAATCCTTTAGTCTTGTGAAAGATAAATATAGAAACTACCATATTTATTCTTCTTAATTTTAAAGGCTGATAGGAGTGAAATGCAGCTCTTTGAATCAGAAGCCTTTAATTCAGAAGCCTCTGGAGGCTTAATCAAAGGAATTGACAGTTTTTAAAGTGCTTACTTTCTTAATTTCAGAGCTGCTTCTATACTGATAATAAACTAGCACACTACAAAAAAATTATATAGAATGGGGAAATAGATTCTCTCAATGTTGATTTAATCCACTGTGGAGAAATTGTGCAAAGAAAGAGTTGCTGTTGTTAACACTTCTGAGGAAGAAGAGTCATTACTGCAGATTGAGATTTATAGCAGTCATAATGCGTATTATGATATTCCAAATCCCCTTTGGCCATTACTATTTATTAAACTTTAGGCAAAATAGAAAATTTGTCATTTTCCATTGAGTCAGATTATGCTTTTTGAACATGTTTCTACTGAAAACAGTTTGGACCCAACATTTTATTTTACATACAAACTTCAGAATCTTAGTATTTAAATGTCAATATGTTGTCTATATGCAGTTTATTAATCAAACCAATACTTGCAGAGTCACTGCACAGTATTCATTTATATCTTTGGAAAGACATACTTATTCCATAGAACTTATTTAAGCAGCCCACACTAGTGTATTGTTATCCTCTATATTTGATATGTACTGTTTAGTTGAATAAATTTTATAAACTAATCTGTAATTTGATTATTTATAGTAATGGAATTATTTCTACTAACAAATTGATAATAAAGAGGGGTTTTTTTTGTTTGTTTTTTTTCCTTTTCTGATAATAAAGAGGTTTTATTGGATAGAATATTTGATAAGGCTAAAGCACAGGAACTTTTCTGGCTTAAACACATTTTTGAGGGCTTATGGATAGAAACAGGTGTTTAAATCAAGATATGAAATAATTTATTGTACTCTTCCAAATTTGTAAAACCACATCTGTTCTAAATGGTTATAATTCAAGTGATATTTGACTATCAGGACAACTAAGTCGTTACTGAACAGAATAGCAGGGGTTTTTCGTACATATTAAGGATAGCTGAATATGTTTTCTCATTTCCTTTTATATTTAGAATTTGATCGTCATGAAATCCAGATATATGAAGAGGTAGCCAAAATGCCTCCCTTCCAGAGAAAGACATTAGTACTGATAGGAGCCCAGGGTGTGGGCCGAAGAAGCTTGAAAAACAGGTTCATAGTACTGAATCCCACTAGATTTGGAACTACAGTGCCATGTAAGTTTTCTGTGTTTTCTTTGCTATTTGCTCTTTAGTTGGCAGAAAAAAGTATGTGTGTGGGGGGGGATAGACTTTATTATTATTAATTATTGTTATTCCAAACCAATTTTTGATTATGCCAGTAAAAGTGAACAAATAGAAGATACTTATAACATCTGTAATTCTATAGCTGTCTTGATACGGTGCTTAATACAGTGCCCTGTCAGTTTGCTGCTGGGTGGCAGTTGCTTCTCCAAACTATTCAGTCCAGAAATGTTAAGAGTTAAATGCAAGTATCTAAAGGTTGTGGAAAAATCAGCATTTAGTATTTCCTTATACAACTGATTTGTATCTGAAAAGTCATGTTTTTCATCCTTTTTAGTATAAAGAAAAGGGGAAAGCAAGCTGGTTCCTCAGACACTCCCAGTGTGACAATACCTTTTTAAATTTATGTGGTCCAGTGTGTAACTCTCTATCCTGCAAGGTCATAAACCTGATTTTTGATAGCACATCAAGAGTGATTCATCTTCCAGTGTAGGCAGCATTAATTAAGGTCACAAAGACTGGTGTATAAAATAAAACAGAATACCGATGAGACTATAACTATTAAGTAAACCAGACTCTCATTTTGTCATCTTTGCATTCTTTCCCTATTTGCATATTTACATGAAACATTAAATAACAATGTCAGAAGTTTGCTTGTAAGCATGGTTTTAGAGAAAGGAGTTAGATGCTATTATTTACTTATTATAATGACTGATACATATTTGTCTTTATTTTGGAAATATATGTGTCTTGATTTGTGGACAACATGTCAATTCCCCTGGACTATGCAAAAGACAAGCTAATTTTGCCTCTGTGACTCTTTATTTTCCATGCTTCTGCTGCTGATCTGGTCCTTTTAATTATAACACAGTATTTCTTTAGGTATATTAATGCCTTTAAGCTATCGTGAATCAAATCTTAACTTGAGGCCATTCTATCTTTTTTAGATGGATTTTAGAGTTTCTGTGCTTTAGTCCAGTATGTTTTGAGATTTAATTTTCTCTATGAGTAATCTTACTGCTAAAATTCTTAGGGGTCATGGGAGTAACCATGTCATTGCCCTCCATGTACTACTTGCAATCCCTTCAGGGTAAGGCTTTGGGACCCATTATAGGTACTATAAATCACTCAATTAAAACAAATTCTAGTTAAGTAGTTAACAAAATAAGAACCTCCTTGTGATCAAATTATATTAAAGCTGAAGTTGTGAAAAAAGGACAGTTTAATTTTTCATTTTTATCAAATTAATGCATGCAGTTTTTAATCAAGTAATTCTTAAAAATATATAATGAAAATATAATCTCCTATCTTCCCCTATCCCATCTGATCCAGAAATAGTCATTTTCATTCTTTTTGCTGTTTCTTTTATTAGTGTTCCATATTTCTTAATGTCTTCATTCTACTACTGTTCCTTATTTTATCCAGTTTAGGCCTTAACCTATTGACTTCATATCCCAACATAATGATAGCTCTGGTTTTGGTTAATTCTATTTTACCTTCTCCCCTCACCCAGCACTTTTTGCCTTGATTTATGTGAAAAGTTTTTTTTTTTCATGCTTCAAAATATTCGTTCTGTTAAGTCTTAACATTCTGACACATCTGTATCAGTTTTTAAAAAGAAATGTAACCCACCTCAAGCCCCCTAAAGTTTTGTTTAAAAAAAAATGTTTCATCAAATGCCTTTTCTGCATCAATTGAGATGATCATGTGGTTTTTTCTTTCCCCTTCAATTTGTTAATGTATTAACATTAATTGTATTACATTAATTGATTTTCTTGTGTTGAACCACCCTTGCATACCTGGTTTAAAACCCACTTGATCATGGTCTGTAATTCTTTTAATGAACTGTTGATTCGATTTGCAGGTATTTTGTTGAGGATTTTTGCATCTATATTCATAAGAGAAATTGTTCTGTAAATTTCTTTTTTTGTAGTATCTTTATCTGGATTTGGTATGAGAGTGATGTTGGACTTACAGAATGAATTAGATAATGTTCCCTCCTTTTCAATTTTTTGGAAGCATTTGAGCAGGATTGGTATTAATTCTTCTTGGAATGATTGGTAGCATTCACCTTGAAGCCATCTGGTCCTGGGCATTTCGTTTTGGGGAGATTTTTGTATGACTGATTCAATCTCTTTACTTCTCATTGGTCTGTTGAGGTTTTCTATTTCTTCTAGAGTCAGTGTAAGTTGTTCATGTGTATCTAAGTTGTCTGATTTGTTGGCATACGTTTATAGTATCCTCTTATCCTTTTTAATTTCTGTGAGGTCAGTAGTAATGCATCCCCCTTCTCATTTTTTATCTTATTTGTGTCTTCTTTTTTTCCTTGGCAATGTAGCTAAGAGTTTGTTAATTTCTTCTCATAGAAACAACTTTTGGTTTTGTTGATTCTATTGGTTTTTTTTAATTCTCAGTTTCATTTATTTCTGCTGTAATCTTTATTTCCTTCTGCTTGCTTTGGGATTAATTTGCTGTTCTTTTTCTAGTTCCTCCAGGTGTGTAGTTAGGTCTTCAATTTTAGCTCTTTCTTCTTTTTTAAAGTAAGTTCTTAAGGCTATAAATATCCCTCTCAGCACTGCCTTTGCTACGTCCCATAAGTTTTAATGTGTTGTGTTCTCATTTCCATTTGATTCAAGATATTTACTGATTTATCCTGCAATTTCTTCTCTGACCCGTTGATTAAGAGTGCATCGTGTAACTTCCATATATTTGTGATACAATTTTCAAGTTCCTTGCCTGTTGTTGATTTCCAGGTTCATTCCATTATGGTCAGAGAAAGTGCTTTGTGTAATTTCAATCTTTTTTAATTTATTGAGACTTGTTTTGTGACCCAATATTTGGTCTATCTGGAGAATGACCCATGCACACTTGAGAAGAATATATATCCTGCTGTTTGGGGGTGCAATGATATGTATATGTCTGTTAGGTCTAGTTCATTTATCATATCATTTGAGTTCTCTGTTTCCTTATTGATCCTCTGTCTAGATGTTCTATCCAGTGCTGAGTGTGGTGTGTTGAAGTCTCCAACTATTATTGTAGAGACATCTATTTCTCCCTTTGGTTTTGCCAGTGTGTGCCTCATGTATCTTTGGGCACCTAGGTTAGTGCATAAATATTTATTATAGTTATTTCTTCTTGGTGGATTGCTCCTTTTATTAATTTATAGTGCCCTTCTTTGCCTTTTATAACAGTTTTGCATTTAAAGTCTATTTTGTCCTATTAGTACAGTTACCTCAGCTCTTTTTTTGTTACTGCTTGCGTGGAATATCTTTTTCCAACCTTTCACTTTCAACCTATTTTTATCTATAGGTCTAAGGTGAGTCTCTTATAAACAACAAATAGTTGTATCATACTTTCTTTTATCCATTCTGCCAATCTGTGTCTTTTAATTAGGGAGTTTAATCCACTAACATTCAATGTTATTACTGTAGCGGCAGTACTGACTTCAGCCATTTTATCCTTTGGTTTTTATATGTGTCATTTTTTTTCTATCTCTCTTTTTACCCTTTTAATTACCCTTACTGATAATCTTCATTTCTACACTCTACTTCAAGCCTCTCTCTTGTGTCTTTTCCTTTCAGCCTACAGAATTCCCTTTAGTATTTCCTGTAGGACAGATCTCTCGTTGACAGACCCTCTCAGTTTTTGTTTATCTGTGAATATTTTAAACTCTCCCTCATTTTTGAAGGACAGTTTCACCGGATAAAGGATTTTTGTCTGGCCATTTTTCTCTTTCAGTACCTTAAATATATCATACCATTCCCCTCTTCCCTCCATTGATCCTGATGAGAAATTGGCACTTAGTCTTATTGCAGATCCCTTGTATGTGACAAATTGCTTTTCTCTTGCTTTTTTCAGGATTTTCTCTTTATCTTTGGCATTTGACATTCTCATTAGTATGTGTCTCAGAGTAGGTCTATTAGGGTTTATTCTGTTTGGAATATGTTGTACTTCTTGAACATACATATTTATGTCTTTCATAGGAGTTGGGAAATTTGGGGGCATTATTTCCTCAAATATTCTTTCTGCCTCTTTTCCTTTCTCTTGTTCTTCTGGGACACCCATGACACATATGGTTGTGTGCTTCATGCTGTCATTCAAATCCCTGAGTCCTTGCTCAAGTTTTTCAATTCTTTTCTCTATCGTTTCTTGTGTCCTTAAGATTTCAATTGTCCTGTCTTCTAGTTTGCTGATTCCTTCTTCTGCCTGTTCAGATGTGCTGCTGTATGACTCTATTGTATTTTAATCTCTTCTATTGTGCCTTTCATTCCCATAATTTGCTATGTTTCTTTTAATACTTTCAAATTCTTCTTTATGCGCACGCTTTATCTTCTTAATATCCTTTGTCTCTTTAGCCATGTTTTCCTTCATTTCCTTGAATTGATTTAGGAGATTTGTTTGAGCATCTTTGATTAGTTGTTCCAAATTCTGTGTCTCCTCTCAGATTTTAATTTGTTCCCTTGAACAAATTCCCTTGAACAGGCCATATTTTCCTGTTTCTTAGTATGGCTTGTAATATTTTGCTGATGTCTAGGCCTCTGATTATTTTGATGAATTACTCTGAAGGTCAATTTCTCTCTCTTGCTTAGAGTTTTAATGTTGATTGCCTTTGTGTTAATATTCTTCTTTGATGCTTGATTCAACTTATTCTAGACCTCTAGAATAGTTAAAGATCAGATTTTCTCTGCTCTTCATCTGATTCAGGCCCTGGATATTTGGTACAGTTTTTTTGTTTTGTTTTGTTTTGTTTTTTCTTTTTCAGTACCATTTTTAAGATTGTGCATTTTGTGCAGTTGTTTCACTTCCAGGAGAAAGCTTCCTTTCCTTTGTTCCTTATCTGGAAATCTTGATCTGTTTGTTTTTGTTTTGCCTTTATAAATTTTTTACACTCCTTTCATTGCCTCCAGCTGATTTAACTAGAGACAAAATCCTGGTGGGGAGGAGGGTCTCCCTGGAGAGAACTTGCCCAAGTCAGTATTACCCAGCCAAAACAGCACCAGGGACCCATGATGGGGCATAGACTGGCTCCAAAGTAAGTGCCCTATGGTACCAGGAAGGATGTCAAATGCCCTTTTGATGGCTCACCGAAGTTGTGCTTTCTTGGCCAGCCCAGCAGATGGCAACCTTCAGCAAACTGTTCTCCACAGCCCTATGGAGGTACTGCATCTTTAAATTTCCAGTGCCACTGCCCTTGTTCAGTGTGGGGTTGAAACAGTGGCTTCTGCTGCATTTTTCCAGGGTCAGCTGAAACAGTAGCTCAGAGCCAGGACCCAGCCATCCAAATTTGCAAATCAAAAGCTGTCATCAATGCTTAGCAATGCTCCTCTGTTCTTGGGGAAGAAGGTTTTTATGTCCCTTACTGTCAGCAGCAGCTAGCCAGTGACTGGATTCCAAGGTGGCTGCTGCAAGAGTGGAAGATGGGTGTCACCAGCCTCCATGCAGAGAGAGCTACTCACAGTTCTTTATAGTAGTTTATCAGCCTCTTCCTCCCATTTTTCCCTGGATGCTATACAGTGTTCTTCTGGCTTCCAGAGCCCCAGAACACTGGAGCTCCCTAATCTACCATCTTCCCTGGAAGTCCTAAATAGGATACTTTGTAATCTCTGATTCACCCAAACTCACATTAAAACTAAGCTTGAAAATAAGACATACAAAGATTACCTCTCTTCTTTCAAGCTAGTGTTAACAAGTTGGACCTACTTCTGCCCCTTTGCAAAGTTTAAAAGATGATAGGAGTTTATTTCTAGCATGGACCAAATTGCAAAGGAGTTATATGGCTCTGAAAGTATTAGGAAACTCTAAAATATCAGACAAAAGGATCCCCCAGCTCTTAATTTTGGCTTCGTGTATTCACTCTCATTCTCTCAGAATGATATGTCAAAAGTTAGAGAAAAACAACGAGGTGGCTAGCTCACATATGTAGAATGGAAAATAAATGTTTGGGACTATTATTAAGCAGGAAGCTGAAAGAAAGGTTTGGTGTTGGGTGAGATAAAGAATAGATCATTTATAAAACTATACTTCAGAAAATTGATCATAGCAACTACAAGTAGGAGAGGTTTGCTTAACCATTTGAATACTCAATTAGGAATTGTTCAAGTGGAAAAGAGGATATAATAAATTCCTTAAGAGGAGTGATGGCCAGTTTGAAAAAAATAGTCACTTTCAACATGCCTCACACTTACTAAAAGACTCAATTTAGGGTCTATTTCTAGAAAAAGATATTTTGAGTTTCTGACTGACTTTTAAAAGCACATTTTGGGATACAAATTGTACATTGGAGAATACGTCTTAAAACATTCTTCAAAACCAGGGATCAGCAAACTTTTTCTATTCAATGACCACAAAGTAAATATCGTAGGCTTTGCAGGCCACACAATCTCTTTCATAACTACTCTGCCACTGTAATGTGAAAGCAGCCATAGACAATATATAAACAAATGAGCATGGCTATGTTCCAATAAAACTTTATTTACAAAAATAGTCAACAGGTCAGATTTGGCCGTGAGCCAGTTTGACAAATCTACTAGTTTTGATGACTTTAGATGGGAAATCTTAGGCTACCCTGTAAATTTTAGTCTATTTTTTTATACCCTAGAATCACTTCTGTTTTATATAGTTACTTCACGGAAACCAAGAGAAGATGAAAAAGATGGGCAGGCATATAAATTTGTGTCACGATCTGAAATGGAAGCAGATATTAAAGCTGGAAAGTATTTGGAACATGGGGAATATGAAGGAAATCTCTATGGAACCAAGATTGATTCTATTCTTGAAGTTGTCCAGACTGGAAGAACTTGCATTTTGGATGTCAACCCACAAGTAAGCTGAATTGATTCCAAATTTTATTTTAAATTTTATTTCCTGCGAATTTTTTTTTTTTAACCATGGGTGGGAAGAGTACTGGTACTCTTTCCGTCTATTACCTGTTGGTCATAGAAAACCTTATTATGTACCCACAGCTAGTTAAATATATCTCTGGTCAATTAGCAGACAGAGGCTTGGATAACAATAGAAAGCTATACAATTAAATCGGTGATAGAAGTTTAACATTTATATACTTTCTGAAGTAATACATGAATGCATGTGTTAGGACATGCTAAACTTAAAATTCAAACAAGGCTACAGTACAAAGAAAAACAAAATGTATGTTGCTCCCCTCCCACCCAAACACACACACACACACACACACACACACAGTTGTCATTTTCATTCTGTCTCTTTTTCTCACCCCTCTACCACTCCATCCAACCTCTTTTCCCTACTCAGAAATATATATTAAGCTAAGTATGTATCTTTCTAATCATTTTGCTATGCTTAAATACAAATGTATACACACACACACACACACACACACACATATACAAAATAATGTAATGGGTTTTCTATTTTTTCATTTCTTTTTTATATAAATGGGAAAATTCTATTTAGATTTAACTTTTTCATTAATATTTCTTAAAGATCATTTCATGTTAGTTACTTTTAGAGCTTTTTGTTCTTTGTAATTGCTGCATAGTATTTCATAGTGTGGATGTATAGTATTTCATCATTCCCCAATTAATGGGCATTTAGGTTATTTTTACTTTTCCATCATCAACAGAGAGCTACAATAAACATAGAATGGGTTTACATCACTTGTGATGATTTGGGAGTCAAATTTTAAAATTTCTTTTGTTCAAGAATAATGAGACTGAATTCCCAACAAAATTAATGGATCCCTATTTTAAGAAAGGAATGTATGAAATGAAAAGGGCAATAGGTATTAGATTAAATCCTTACTTCTTATAAAGAAAGGGGCAAACAGACTTTGATTTATATTAAAGGATAACATAATTGAAATTCTAATACTATATAAATTGGTTTATAATCATTCTTCTACACAGGCACTGAAAGTGTTGAGGACAGCAGAATTCATGCCCTATGTTGTATTTATTGCTGCCCCAGAACTAGAGACATTACGTGCCATGCACAAAGCTGTGGTGGATGCTGGAATCACTACCAAGCTTTTGACGGTGAGCAATTTCAGGCTAACAATATTAGTTTCCTCCCCCAATTTTTCCTTTTCTTTTAAGCATGTTTAACTCTATCCTTCATGCTTATGAAATAAATGTATAAGGTATTAATAGAATAAAAAGTCATTCACCAGATATTGTTAGGATTTGGAATGGTATTACTTGAACTTGAAAATCATTATTTGCTTTATTTTGAAACAAAAGTTTACTTCCCCTATGTAAAATGAAATGGACCAGGATTAAAATATGCATATTAATCCAACCCCCTCATTTTACTAATGAGGAAACTGGGCCACAAGGCCATTAATAGCATGTTGATCACATGGTTTATTGTTAGTAGAGTAAGGTATTCTGATTTTTAGTTTCTGTTGCATGTTTTCTTTTTTTCTCCCTCACTCTTTCTTTTCATTTTAAAGGGAATTTTAAATCTATACAAAAGAGGACAAAAAATGAAACCCCATGTGTCTATCACCTAGCTTCAGTAACGTGTGGCCATTCTTGTTTCAATTAGACCTCTGCCCAGTTCTTCTCCTTGAATTATTTTGAAGCAGATTTTCAGTATCACATCATCATAAATACTTTAGTATTTATCTCTAAAGGTATAGACTTTTTAAAAGAAAACCATAACACCATTAATAAAAAAATAAGAATGCTCTCTTAATATCATCAAATATAGTCTATATTTGCATCTTCCCAAGATTTATATATTTTTTTACAGTTGGTTTGTTAGCATCCAGACAAGATCAACTTACTGCATTTACTTGCTGTCTCCTAAATCTTTTTTTCCCAGCTTGCGGTATAATTGACATACAACAAACTGTACGTATTTAAGTGCACAATTTGATAAGTTTTGATCTATGTATAGACCTGTGAAACCGTCACCACACTCAAGATAAAGAACATATCCATCACCGTCAAAAGTTTCCTATGCCCCTTTATAATCCTTCCCTCCTGCCACTTTCACCTCTTCTCATACTGTGGCTGGATTATAAGCCTTGAATTCAGGTAGTGTTAGTCCTCTAATTTTGTTGGGGTTTTTTTCCCCAAGTTTTTCCATGTCACTATTTAACTTTTGAATATGTGAAATATAGTTATAAGAAGGGTTTTAATGTCATTGTCTACTAATTCTCACATTTGTGTCATTTCTTATTGGGGTTTAGTTTAATGATTTTTGGATACCAGATGTTGTGAGCTTTGTCCAAAGTTGCAGTTAGATCACTTGGAAATAGTTTGTTCCATTAAGGGCTTGCTTTTAAAATTTGTTTGGTGGGACCAGAGCAGTTCTCATTCTAGGTCCAGTTATTCCCATTACTGAGGCAAGACCCTTTTGAGTACTCTGCTAAATGGCTCATGAATCGTGAGGTTATCTATTCTGGCTGGTGGGAACAGGCACTGTTCATGGCCTAGTGTGAATATCTCTCATCCTTTCTGGTGATTCTTTTTGAGGCCTCAGGTAGTTTCTTCACTAACATGAGCTTATCTGTACTCAGCTGAATACTAGAAGGAGGGGATCGTCTACAACCCTCTGAGGTCCTCTCTTTCTACTGCTCTCTCTCCTTTCTGGTGTTCTGTCCTACACTCTGCTCTATCCTCAAAGAGTCCAACAGACCCTGCCTGGGTTTCCCCTCCCTGTGCTGCAGCCTGGAAACTCTTTCAGGCCAGTCAGCTGGGATAATCGTAGGGCCAGCTTCATTTCTTTCTTGTCCCTCAGCAATCTCTATCCTTCATTGCCTAATATACAATGTCTTAAAAATGGTTGTGGAAGTGGCTGTGGCTCAAGCAATTGAGCTCCCGTTTACCATATGGAGGACCCGGGTTCAATCCCCTGGACCTCCTGGTAAAAAACAAAAACAAAAAAAAATAACGAAAAAAGGCACCCCAGACCTGCACAGCGTGGAGAGGCTCAGGCCCCCACATGGCGAAGCGATGCACCAAAAAGACAATGATACAACCAGATAGGAAAAAAAAAAAAGTTGTTTTATATGTTTTGTCTATATTTTAGTTGCCAGGTAGGAAAGCTAATCTGGTCCCTAATTATTCCATCTTGATGGAAACAGACATCTCTTTAGTCTCTTTTAATCTATAAATTCTCACTGCTTCCCTCCCCCGTCCATTTTAACCATGTAATTTAGCTGTGGAAAAAAAAATGGATCATACAATATATTTATCTGTTCCTTGTATTTCTTGTAAACTGATAGTTAGCTCTAGAGCCTTGATCAGATAAAGGTTCTTTTTTTTTTTTTTTCCCAACAATAATTTAAAGGTGGTACTTCCTGTTTTATTATACCATGAGGCACATATCAGGCTCTCTCTTTTTGTGATATTAATATTCTGTCAGATGTTGTTGGCTTGTAAAGTTCCCCAGTAGCTTTTCACCTAACGATATTGGCAAGCTTTACTGATCTTTATAAGGATCAGTTATTTAATGTTTAGGGATTGCTAAATGGTGATATTCTAAGTTTGTCATTCCTTCTACATTTATAAACTAGAATTCTTCTAAAAAGAACTTTTCCTCATCAATTAGTTAATTAGTCTAAGGTACAGTTCTTACAGGAAAGCCAGGTAAATGCTTGATATTTCCCCCTTAGGGGTCGGTTTTCAAAATAATGGCTTTGTTCCCTAAGGACTCCAGAGGTGACAAGCAACCAGTGAAGTTTGTTTTCTTTTATTTTTTAGTTTCATTATAAGCACACGAGTTTAAACTTCTTTGGTGTGTTTTATTTACTCCATTGTAGTTATCTTACCTGTTGATGTTCAAATATTTCCATCTTTGGCCAATAGGAGTTGTATTAGTCAGCCAAAGGGGTGCTAATGTGAAATAACCAAAAATGGGTTGGTCTTTACAAAGGGTATTTATTTGGGGTAGAAGTCCACAGATACCAGGCCATAAAGCATTATGTTTCTTCTCTCACCACAGTCCATTTCCACGTGTTAGAGCAAGACAGCGTCCGACATTTGCCAGGGTTCAGGCTTCTTAGGTTCCTCTCTTCCCGGGGCTGCATTTCTCTCCGGGCTTAGCTCCTGTGTCCTCCACAAGATCAGCTGTAGGCAATCAGGGGAACGGCTCACTTCTCTTCTCCTGAGGCCGCCTTTCCAACATCAAAGCTGCTTCTCAAAAGACTGCTTCAACTCTGTTCTTTGCCTTGCCTTTTATACTCGATTCCCCACCCACCAAGGGGTGGGGCTCAA
>JAQZBX010088833.1:0-12710 GCA_029593785.1 Cabassous unicinctus
CTGCTGTGTCCATTCGCTGCGTGTCTTCTCTGTGTCTGCTTATCTCCCCCTTGCTGTGAGGTCCTGCCGCATCAGCCCACGGCGCCACGCGAGCCGGCCTGCCCTCACAAGGAGGCACCGGGAAGCGAACCCGGGACCTCTCATATGGTAAACAGGTGCTCTATCCATTGCGCCACACCCGCTTCCTGCCGTGAGGTTGCTGCATCAGCCCACCGCACCGCTCAGGCCGGCGTGCCCTCACAAGGAGGCCTCGGGACGCGAACCCGGGCCTCCCATATGGTAAACGGGGGCTCTATCCACTGAGCCACACCCGCTTCCTTGATGATGATTTTGTTTCACTGTGGTCATGACTAATGATTAACGCTTTTCAAAGAAATGGCTGCTTCATTTCTTGTCTGAGAGATGGAGTGCCTGAAGTGTTCTTTTGAGGGTGCATGATTTAAAAACAGCCTAAAAACTCTAAAGGCCATTCATCCAAATGAAGTAATCCCTCTTGACCCAAATAAGATGTAAAAAAAAAAAAAAAATGTTTGAAAAGAAAGTGGGTCTTAAGTTAGTCTTCTTTGCCTCTTAACTTGCTGTTTCAATTTTCCACTGACTTTCCAGAAGGGTTTAGTAAAACCCTGTATACCGCAGGGCTCTGGTTTGAGGGGGCGCTCTTTCCCCCATGTCTTTTCAGAGTCTCCGGCTGCCCAGTTCTCTGGTGTCCCGGGGCCTCGTTGGAGGCGCTCCTGTTTGGATGGCTGCGCCTCTGTCTCCCGTGTGTCTTGAAGGGTCGTGTCCAGGCCTGCAGCAGCCTCCCCCCTCCCCCTTGGCTGTAGTCTGTTCAGCCACCCACCCAGAGCCCTCCTTTCCTTCCCGGGCTGGAGAAGGCTGGGTGCCCACCAGTAGCCGCCTGATGGGCAGACGCCCTCTGCAGGCTGGGCTGGGCAGCTTCTTTTTTGCCACCCCAGGTCCCTGGAGCTGGCTGCTGGCTGTGTCGGGAGCGGCTGGCCAGCAGCTGTCCTCACGCCTCTCCCTTCCCGTCCACACACACATTGTGCATTGCCTGGATGGTCCAGGCCAGCAGACTGACACCTGCCTGCTCCCGGTGGAGTCTGCTCACCTCCAGGCACCGGGAAACGATGCTTCTGGCCTCCAGCTGGGCTCTGGGACTTGGAGTTGAGGGATATACGGCCTGCCACACAGGGCGCCTTGTGCTGCGGGAAATGTTTGCTGAGCGAGATCTGCCTCCTCTTCCAATGATTCTAGACCACCCAAACACTCGTCCCAGCTGGGGTGGAGGCCTGCCCTGCCGCCTGCCGTCATCAGTGAATGAGTCCTTGGGCATGGCTGGCTGGAGAAGGCGCTGCCACTTGGAGAGAGTGTCTGGGAAGCGTTCATCTTATCTGTTGGCCCGGCCACCTTGTCACTTAAATGGTGCTTCCTGACTGGTAAGAAATGAAATCTCAGCTGCTTCTGAGTCGGCAAGACCATAGTTGGACTAAAGTACATGTGTTGTCATGTAAAGGGGCAGGCCCTGTAAAGAGCCCGTCCCATGTGAGGAGTGTTTCCCTGAAGGCTTATCTCTGCTGTGTAATAGGGACCATGTAGCCAGACTTTTCTGCAGCACCAGACTTTTGGCAGCCAGCCGCCAACTCCCTCCCATCCCATCCCATTCCCTGCAGATTATTGCCACTTCTCAGGGACTCCGATTTATTCTCTGATTTGTCCTGATTTTAGGTGAGCCGAGCTCACAGCTGAAAGTTCCCAGATTTGGCATCCTCTCAACACCTTTCAGTGACAGGGCCTCTGCTGAGTGCAAAGATGTGTAATGCTGGCCCCAAAATAGCAAGGTGTGATGCTTTGAGATAACTTCCAGGTTTATAGGTTATTCTTATAAATCTGTATATTTGTCTCCATAAGGCCTTATTGTAAGTTTACTCTGACAAGTATTCTCCAAGCCCTTCCTCTGTGTTTTATATTCTTAGACCCTGTGGGACATGAAAGAAATGAGCTTCAGTCCCTGCCCACGAGGAGGCTGAGGTGTGGTTTGGAAGACAGATGTACGTGTGCAGTGCTCAGTGTCCAGGACAGTGCGGGACGTCTGCATCCGTGTCCAGGGCTTTGCTGTTTAGGACCCAGCCTCTGCCCTTTGGGAACTCGGCTAACGTTCTGATGAAGGAGATGGACACAGCATTACATGTCCTTACAACATGAGGGGATGGGGATGATCGTGGAGACGGGAGAGGGTGCTCTGGTAACCCAGAAGGAAGAGTCCTGCCAAGCCTGTGAGAGCTGGGGAAGGCTCCAGAGGGAGGCACACGGGGGCCGGGGGTGGAGGAGGAGGCGGCGCTCGCAGGGGCAGGCGAGTCAGAGACTCCAGGCAGGGGAAATGAGAAGAACTGTGTGTTGCAGGTCTTTCCTACCAGAGAGTCTGCATTCAGAAGGATTCCGAGAGGAAAAGAATCATTATGAGCTGGAGGAATCAGAAAAGACTTCACAAAAGAAGCAGAACCTGACATTTCCCGGAGATAGGCATCCTCTGAGTGGGGAGGACACCGGGGGGCTCCCGAGAGGCAGGGCACAGCAGCAGCCGAGGAAGGGCCATGGGGGCGAGTGTGACGAGGGCTGTGAGCAGGTCAGCCAGACCCAAGGAGGGTGGGGGCTGGTTTCGAGTTTGGGACCATACTGGTGACATTAGCCGGAAACTAGGAAGTTGAAGAGACCGTTCGGAGGTGAGTTTAGTTTTAGACATGGAGAAGTAGAGGTGACAATGGGGGCATCCAAGGGAAGTGATCACGTGGAACCAGAGCTGAGGGTGAGACTGGGCGTGGTGCTGTGGATGTGGGAGTCACCAACAGAGTGGGGTGGGCTCCTCGAAAGGCATCTGCCTTGACAACTGCCCTTTAGGAAAAGGGTGAGAGAGAGACGTGGGGAAGGACGGCAGGTTCAGCGGCCAGGGAAGAGAAGGCCTCCGGAAGAGAGCTGTAGTCCTGCCCATCTAACTCGGCTTGAGGACTGAGCTAGAAGAAAGTCATGAGGATTGCTAAGTAAAACACCGGAGAGGGAAGCCGGATTGCGTAGAGCTAAGGGGGGGAATCAGTAGACTCCTATTTTTTTCTCAGCAAACATATATAAAGCTGTAGTAAGCATACATTTTGATTATGTGTGTTTTTTGGTTTATTAAATGTGTTCCATCTACAGATCTCTATGTCAACATGTTCTATATATTTATGACTTCAAGTGTCTCCTTGCTTCTGTGGGAGCTCATTATACTGACTCGAAAGCATGCTTAACCCTCAGTCTCTTACTGGGCAGTTGGGTTGCTTCCGACGTTTTTGCAAGTATAAATATCTCTCCTTAAACATCACCGTACAGGTTACTTTTTTTCCCTTTTGTGGGTTATTTCTTTGGGACATATCCCATAAAGTGGAATTCAGAGACAAAGGGCACAAACAGTTTTGTTTGTTTTGTTTGAACAGGCTCGTTGCACATTATCCCCATGGTGATCCAACCACCTAACAATTAGAATAAGAGGTCTGTATTGACTTAAAATGTGTTGTGATCATAGGTCTGAGCATGGTTGATGGCAGAAGGGCAAAAAAGGAGTTCCTGGAGGAAAGTATTCCAGGTACAAGAGAGAAGGGAAGCAGGAAAGAATGATTTTGAGGTTGGTTTTGCCGGGGAGGGAAGGAGCCCCTCCTCTGAGGCTGGTAGGAGGAGAGGGGGAGGCTCTGTCTTCCCCTGACGTTCAGGGTGAAGTCCAAGGAGGTGAGTGGGCTTCCCGCTAAGATCTTCATCTCCTCAGAAAGTAGAGCCCAGGCCAGTCGCTGAGGTGGGCGTGGGGGATGAGGGGGCACGGCGGTGAGGGACTGAAGTCTTGAAGATCTGAATTAACCACTGTGAGAAATGAATGAAAGTCTTGTTGAGCAAGGGAGAGGGCCGAGGTGGCCCAGGAATTCATAATGAATTCATGTCAAAGTTGCTAAGGCTCTCTGTCTGGAGGAGCAGCATTGGGGGGGTGCCAGGCTCTGGGGCCTGCTTGGCACATTCAGGGCAGGGTTTCTGGGGAGGCAGAATCTCAGGGGCAGGGAGGCAGCTGGCCGAAGGCCGGGGGTGGAAGCGCCCAGATCAGAGATGGGCGCTGGTTGTCAGCGGGCGTGAGGGGGCAGAAGAAGCAGGTTTGGGATCCGAGGGGTGAGCCGTGAGGAGGTTACTGAAGAGGGACATTTGAATTTGAAGTTAAACATTTGGAAGGGGCTGTTTACTTTTCGTTTTCACCCTCGTGTAATGTTTGGATTTTTGTTAACATGGGCATGTATTACCAGTAACATTTTTTTTTAAATCAAAAAATTAAAATCTCAGAAGCAGAGCTGTGCCTTCAGAGTGTGGCTGGATGGCTTAGATGAGGGGGAAATGAAGACGGAGGAGGACCATGGAATCTGGCTTAAGAAAGTGTTAGAATGTGAGGAGTCGCCACTTGTCAACCTCCTAGAGTCCCAGCTTGTCACTAGACAGTGGCACCCAACCACCAGCCCTTATCCTCCCGCAAACCGGGAGCGTTTAAAAGTTGAAGAACAGAAACATGCCAGGCGGCAGGCAGGCCTGGCTTAGCTGTGCTGTTGCACGATCTGGCTCTCTCCAGCCCCTTGACCGGCTGCCCCGCTGAGCCGCTCCTCTCTGACCCCTTGCCAGGAGCACAGTTTGTGAGTGGAGCAGGGGTTCCACCTCGGTCCTCACTCATCCCTTCCTCCGGGTGCCTTTGTGCAGTGACAAACTGAACAGCTCCAGGTGTCAGCCCTGCTTCCCTCTCGACTGTTTTAAGTGGCCCCTCTCCTTCTCATGTCCTCCTAGGTGCCTTTGACCTGTCCCTGGCAACCTTGGCTGTGGCCCTTATCTCACTTGCTGGATTCACGTTACCTTCACGCGGCACAGCCAAAGCCAGTTGGGAGACCTTGCTTGTGCATTTACTCAGCTCACCCTGCAAAGCAGCCACGGGCTGATAGCAGGAAACTGAGCAAGGTGGAAACGTGTGGAAAGTCAGATGCAGGGATCAACACGGGGAGAGGAAAAGCCAGGGCCACTGGTCTGCGTTCTTTCCAGGGCCTTAAACTGAATCTAAGCCTTGCCTGGACATTTGTAAATTCTCTCTCATTATGGCCAGGGCCTAAGCAGGAGTGTGGCTCCTGGCCAGTCCCTACCAGGAAGGAACAAACAGATTGCAGGCCAGGCGGGGTCAGAGCTCAGGTGCAGTGTTTTGCATATAGAATTAACTGGACTCTGTAAACAGCCTTCTGCCATTGTTCTTTCCTCTTTTCTCCTAGTCAGCCTACGTGAGAATAATTAGCCCTTAGTGCATAATTAGGTAAAACGAAGAGGAAAACCACAACCAATAGACTGCTGTGTGGAAAAGAACTTTGAATTTGGAGTCAGGAGGTCTGGGCTTGGTGTTAGGTGACCTTGAACAAATCACATCTCGTCCTTGAGCCCCAGTTTCCTTTGCCGTAAAGAGAGCTCTTTCTTTATGCTGTTCCTTCTGCCTGGAACGTTCTTTCGCGGCTTCTTCACACTCCTTACCCTCCCAGTCTTGGCCTCAGTAAGTCTCCCTCCCTCAGGGAAGGCTCCCCTGACCTCCACCCCGCTCCGTGCCGGCGTCAAGGGTTCTCCACTTGTGGAGCCCGACCCACCGGTGGGTGGTGAAATCGATTTATTGGCTTGTAACCAGCATTTTTTAAATCAGTGGACCAGAAGACATCAAAATGCATTGTTCGTAGGAGGAATGAGAGTTGTTTAATGACACACTTGCTTTGCTTGTGTAGATACTGGGTTATAACAGAAAATGTATTTTTTATTATTCAAAAAGTTTGAAAGCCATTGCTTTCAAAATACTCCAGTCGTGTCCTTTTCCTCTATCACACTTCATGTGATTGTAATTTTGTAGTTATTTGGGTGCTCATTTTATTACCATGTATCCCTCTCACTAGATGATAAGCTTCATGGGGCAGAGACCAGTACTGACTCCTTCACTCTTGTAAGACTTGACACATAGGTGAGGCTCAAAAACCTGTTGCTGAATGGATGGATTTCTGAGATGTCTTTTGGTGATGTCAGTCCTGAGTTCTATGAAATTGGTCCTAGGAGTGAGTAGTGATTGCAAATGAGAAACTAAAGGCCTCGCATTTGTCCCTAATGGACTAGAGAACCAGAAAGAGCAATTCTTTGACTTCTCAGTCTCCAGGTCGGGAGTGGCACTGGACACTGAGAAGGCCCAAGCCAGCTCCCGTCAGAAGGAGATGGGGAGAAAGGAGAAGGGGGTCCCCCCACCCTATTCAAAAGGGCTTCCCTTGGGCAGAGGCAACTTTCCATTCCAACAGAGGCGAGACATTCCGAGACCAAACCCCACATGGGCCTGTGCTTACGGAAGGAAAGAGTCAGCTTTTTCAGTGCTGCCCCCCAAGGGTCGATTCCCTGCTCCCCTGGGTTTGGGGTGACTAGACTGTGGCCCAGAAGTCATTGGGCCCCAAGCATAGGCCCCAGGACTCCTCTTCTTCCTGCAGCACCGTTCACCCTGCCTCAGCGCTTCCAGAGAACTGATCTGCTGGCGGAGGTGTGTCTCAGAGCCTGGCCAGTCCAAGAACAGGTAGGATGAGGGCCCTGTGACTTCCCAGGTGGAACAAGCCTCCTGCTTGTGGCCCAGGGAACGTCCCGGGCCCGGAGCTGTCCCAGGTAGGGCTGAAGGTCACAGCTCAAGAGGGCTCCAGTCAGGGGTACTTAAGAAGGTCTCCTTTGCTCCTTTGTCTTTTAATGCTCATCATTTGAACCCGGATGGTTCTGTCAGTGCCTCGCTGTTCTGTGGAAATTATGTTGCCTGCTGCCTGGAGCAGATGACTCTTAGAGAGGGACTAGGGAATAGCTGGTTGTTTCAGAGCTCCCAGAACTGTCAGCTGAAGCCTCTTAATTTATCCCTTGCTTTCAGCTTGGCTTCCTGGAATTGACAACTCCTCTAACACTCTCTCCAAAGGCTGCCTGTCAGCTTCCCTAAGAAGCTTTCCAAAGCACCTGAGCTGCAGTTGGGTTGTTGAGGGCCAGGGGGTGGGGGGAGCTGAGAGAAGCACCCGAGAGGCACCCGAGCACCCGAGCGGCTCTGGCCAGGCCTCTCCCCTGTGCTCCCTTCCCTTGTGGGGGCTCTGGGGTTTGGAGAGGCCTTAGCTATTCCTCTGAAAACCACTCCTGAGAGTTTTTGCAGCAACTTGTCTCACCCTCACCCCAGTAAGTTTGAATTTTTTTAAAAAAGTTTATTTTCAAAATCAGTTACTTTCCCCATATCTTCAGAGAAACTTCTAAAAGCAATGTAGAGTAGTCGTCAAAAAAAAAAAGCTTTTTGTAATAAATGTAATTTAAAATCGCCTTTTAAATTAAAGCACATAGAAATGCACACGGCGGAAAGCGGAAGTCTCACAGAATCCTGTCCCCCAAAGAAAATCCCTGCCACTAGTCTGTCAACTACTCCTCTTTTTTTCCCTATACATATACTAACATTATTTATTGGAAAAAACCAAACAGGCGATCTTAGTGTTTTTCATTTATAGAAAAAATGAAAAAGATAGAAAAGAGTAAAGGAGAACAGTAAAACCACCCATGATTCTACTAGTCGGCCGTCAGTGGCCCGTAGGGTTCGTTTGGGATGTGTTAGCACTGCTTCCCCCCAAACCCACCCCAAGGAAATAGATAATCCCAATAAAAATATGTGCTTGTTCTGCAAATGCAGCTTCAAGACCCTTCAATCACTCCCTCTTCCCACCAGATTCCCAACCCTAAGCCCCTCCATATAGAAAACTGTCACCTCCATCACTTTTACCACTGTTAACAGAGTACTGCATTTTGTGCATATGTTTTTTAACTAAATTAGAATTGTATCCATTTACAGTTTTACCAGTAGTTGTGTTCAAGTCCCAATGCAAGAAAAGTGTGGAAAACACTCCCTGTTGCCCCAAAAAGCATTTCCCTTAGTTTTGTTTTTGTCCCGGTAGCACTATTTCTTAGGCACTGAAATAGCATGTCAGGGGACTTTGTTTTACACTCACCCTTGGACATGCTTTCACTGTGCTAGTGAAGAAGCTGAAATGTAAGGGCAACGGCTCGTTTAGGATCAGAGTAAAACTCTGACTTACCTACAGGCCTCTAAATGGCCTAGGCAAGTGGCTGAACTGCCCCAAGTGTATGGAAGCACCTGGAAGGAGTAGAAAGGACGTTCCTAGGTCTTGCATTTGTCCTTCTCCCAGCCTGAGAGGTTGTTAAGACATGTGCTCTTGAGACCCTTTTCTTCACTGTTGGGGTGCAGGACGAGGCAGGGTATCCATCCTTCCTTAAAGCCAGACCGAATCCCACCTGCGCCATCCCTCACAGCTCCTGAGACTTCTCGCACTGCTCTCGCTCGGGATTCCCTTCTGCACGTCTCATTTCTCCACGTGCAAATGCGCAGCCAGAGCGAGTTCTCACAGCGTCGCTCTGCGTGGATGACAGTGTTCCAACAGAAGAAACGGGGCAGCAGTGGGCTCTGCGCCCAGGCCACCACCTCAGGTCTGACCCACAGCCCAGGCCACGGGACACCCAGCGTAACCCAGAGCGCCTCCAACAAAGAGGGACTCTTGAGCTCAGAGAGTCCAAGCAAGAGGAGAGACGCCCAGGCTGGGTCTGAGCTTCCTGTGGCTGCTCTCACACATCACCACGAACTTGGTGGCTTAAAACAGCCCAGATTCGTACCTGCCAGTGCTGGAGGGGAGACGTCCAGGCTCAGCCTCGGTGGGTTTTGTGGGCTAAATGGTGGCTGCCAAATGTCCCCTCCCAATCCCTGGAACCTTTATACCTTCTGTGGCAAAGGAGTGAATGCTGACTTACCTGACTAAGGATGCGATCGAGTTAGGGGTCTTACAAGGAGGAGCTTCTCCTGGATTATCCAGATGGCCCCTAAATGCAGTCACATGTGTCCTAACAAGTGCGAGGCAGAGTTTTGAAACTCTGGAGTGCGGAGACAACGTGGCCACTGAGGCAGAGGCTGGGGTGATGCAGCCACAAGCCGACGAGCCACCACAGCCACCAGAAGCTGGAAGAGGCAAGGGACGGATTCTGCCCTGGAGCCTCCGGAGGGAGCTCGGCACTGCTGACACCTTGGTTTTGGACTCCTGGTCTCCAGAACTGCGAGGGAGTAAGTTTCTCTTGTTTCCAGCCACCTGGTTTGTGGTCATTTGTTACAGCATCCCCAGGAAACTGATGCGGTGGGCTGAAATCAAGGAGTCGGCGGGGCCGTGCTTCCTCCAGGGGCCCTAGGGGAGAGTCCCCTTCCTCGCCTCTTCCAGCCTCCAGCGGCGGCCGTGCTCCTTGGCTCGTACCCCTTTGCCACTCCAGCCTCGGCTTCCATCATCACAGCTGCTCTCCCTCGGCCCTGCTGCCTCCTCTCCTGAGAACCCTTGCGATTATATTGGGCCTGCTTGGATAATCCAGGATAATCTTCCCATCACAAGTGCTCTAACTTGCCGACATCTGCCAAGTCCCTTGTGCCGTGTGAGGGAGCACATTCGAGGTTCTGGGGGTTTGGCTATGGACAGCTTTGGGGGTGGTGTTCGGCCTACCACAGCTGTACAAACCCAAAGCGTGTGGGTGGCAATGGCAGGTCACCACATCCCAGGGTGCTCAAGCTACATGCTCTAACTAGAACGTAGGGAAAGGCCGTTTCAACACCCAAGGAAATGCTTCTTTAAGCAGAGGTCGGAAACATGGAGTGCGTGGCCCTCACAGGGCCTTCCAGGCCATGGTAGAGAGATGGGGTATGAAGGGGAGCCAGGCAAGGTGAGGTCCAACGTCTCACCTCCTGGCAGGGTTCTACCACAGCACTCACCTTTGTGCTTCTCACACAAAGGTGACAACGCTGAAGGGGACTTTGATCTGGCCTGGTGAGGGTATTTCATGCAGCCGTCACTAACAAAGCCAGGGCCTGTGCACACACAGCCTACTGGAGATGAGCCAAAGGCTGAGGCACAGGAAGCAGCATACACGGGCCTGAGATTAGAGGTAATGGGCGAGTTGGTTATAAGGGGAGAGTTACAAGGCACGTGGAAGTGTTTGGGCTTCCGTTTTAGAAGCTGGAAGTGTTTCTTGGGAGGTGCTGGTCAGAAGAGAGAGTGAGGATCTGAAGAGCCACTGTTTGTAACACATTTGCATCTAGAAGTACAAACTCAGGAGGAAGCTACCCAGTAAGAGATGCTCTTGAAGCCAGAAGGAGTTAACTGAGACAGTTTGAATCTGTATCAAGACCATCAGATACAGAGCTCCCATTCTGCTACTGCCTGTCTCTCTAGCTCTGGAAAATAATAATTTCTTCCTCCAAAGTAAATAAAACTTCCTATTTGGAAAGGATGAGAAGGCATTAATTATTAATGTTTACTTTCATATTTACAGATGAAAGGCATGCTCACTTCAAAGAGGTAGAATTGGGGCAGGGAAGAGACTTCATTTTAAGCATTAACATTATCTTCTAGAAAGCACACATGCCTATTTTGAAAAAGTTTTTCGTGGTTGAATATAAAGTTGGGGAATTTTTAAAAGAGATTTGGCAATGAATAAATGGATCAGAGAAGACTCTATTAGGACAGAAATGTGTCTTTGTGTTCCTAACTGTCCAACTCATTTCTAGGACAAGGCATTAGACAAAGGTCTCAGCCTGCAGCTACCTCCTGCATGCTTGTGAGACACTATGAGAAGTTATGGCGAATGCCTTGGAACCTTGCCAAATAATTAATGGCTTGCTTCTGCTTCATCTCCTCTTTTCATAACACAAGGGTCTGAGACTCCAGTTAATGAAGTTTACTTTAGAAAGAAGCAGCTTGTTAGATACTTGCTCTAGTTTAGTGCGTAGAGTTCAAGGTAGGGGCCACATAAAGAGCCCATCATTCTCTCTATACACTCTGCTGCCACCACCTTCTCGGCAAGCAGCCCTGCAGGAGGCCAGGTCCTAATGCCAGGCCAGAGTTCCTTGGTGGTCTCGGCAGCCGCACCGACGTGGCACCAGTGTCTCCAAGGGGACCGAGTAGGAAGGGAGACAAACCCTTGACAGTTTTTAAATACAAGGACCTTCCAATGTCTTGCCGTTCTCTGATGGTGTGAGGCAATATATATCCAAGTCTCTAGCAATCTTTCCAGCTTTCTCTTTTTAAAAAAAAAAAGATGCTTTGTGATCATCAAGAAAGAACACTGCCTACTTTAGCTGCTTTTTAAATGTTGGCAGAAAAAACCAATTAGCTAAGTGATCATTAATAGCTGTGACCCTTGCTTGAAATTCTTTTCAACATCCATACAGGAAGTCAGCATATTTATTTTTGTTCCCCGAGTTGTTTTGCCCCATCACAACCAGAAAGAAGATTGAAGTTTCTGGAGATGAGGGAAAACTGCACTGTGAAGAACTATACTTTTCCACAACTCAGCGTAATTTTGATTAACAATGACGGGAGGTACTGCCTCGGGGCTGATAAATGGGAGTTTCCCACACCTTCTCTAGAGCAGGGCTTCCCAACTATGGCTCTTTGACCGAGTCACCAGGAAAGCCTGTGACAAATGCAGACTCCTGACCTCATCCCACATCCATCCTTCTCTGGGATGCACCCAGGAATCTGCATTGCTAATAGCCCAGCCAGCTGATTCTTGTGCACCCTAAATGTTGAGAGCCACAACCCTAAATTTAGGGTTTTCTTCCTTGAAGTCTATGGGTTCAATCCCTGGCTTGCGGGGCTCCGTCCAAAGCCAAAAATGGCCCTGGCCGCTCCTCAGCGGTAGGATTGTCCTGCTTCTCTTTGTATGCCAGTGGACCTGGGAGCTCAGCGTCTGCATGTGGTGAAGTCCCAGGTTTGTTATTCGTTCTAGCTGTCTTCTAGGCAGACTGCTTCACCACCTCAACCTCTTCACAAATAGCCGTGTAATTTCAGTGCCCTTGTCTCCCAAAATGATGCAGAAGCTCACCCTTGAGATGCACCTGCCTCTGCCTCTTGATGTGTGATGGTATTCTGAAGTTCACCTGGAGAAGAGAAGGCTGGGGGTAGTTTCTGATGGCCACTTTGCCGAGCATTAGTACCCCCAAGCTCAGTGGGCCTCTGGGTAGCCTCTGCAGGGTTGTGGCCAAGGAGAGAAATGACTTGTCTGTGTGGTGAGCTGGGCACGGGGCAGGATGCTTTCCATGCACTGCCTCAACTAATGGAAGCAGCGAGCCAGGGTCTGTGCAGTTCAGGGGAAAGAGCAATAATATCATGGGCAGAATGAAAGTCAGGCTTGAATTCTGTTCTCAGCTTCAGCTGGGAAAGTCAGCTCCCTGGGGCCTCTGTTTATCCTTCTGTAAAAAGGTCATTGCCTGGTCCCATTGCCCGATCACGAGGTCAGAGCCTGCAATACTTTTGAAGTTCTTGGATAAAAGATGATATAAAACTACAAAGGGAAAGGATGGTGTTGGAGAGGGTGCTAGAAGACTAAGGACGAGATGGTTAAGTGAGAGCAGTGTTGAAGGAGTGTCAGGATTTCTGCTCTGCTGCCATGGGGCCCTGCCTGGGACTCCATTTGCCTTACCTGCCTCATGCTGCGGTTGTGAACACACACGGTCCTGTAAGGAGCGACAGCGTGGCAGAGGGGTCGGGGGCGAGGACTTGGGAGTCACGGACCTACTAAATCAGAATCGGGGGGTTGCAAGG
>JAQZBX010088834.1:0-12702 GCA_029593785.1 Cabassous unicinctus
AAAAAAAAAAAATATATATATATATATATATATAAAACAAATAACATTTATGTAAACAAATGCACATATATGCATATGTATTTATATATCATTTTACAAATATTGGTATGTATTGTGAAAAATTTGATTTTTACACACAATAAAAAAAAATTAATTCAAAATGGATCAAAGACCTACATATAAAAAGTAGAACCGTATACCTCTTAGAAGAAAATATAAGGAATTATCTTCAAGATCTTATGGTAGGTGGTAATTTCTTAAACCTTACTCCCAAAGCACAAGCAATAAAAGGAAAAATAGATAAATGGGACCTCCTCAAAATTAAACAGTTTTGTGCTTCAATGACTTTGTCAAGAAGGTGAAGACGCAGCCTACTCAATGGGAGAAAATATTTAGGAACCATATATCCAATAGCATATTTGATAGCAATGTTACATAAAGAAATCAAACAACTCAACAGTAAAAAGACAAGCAACCCAAATAAACAATGGATTAAAGACTTGAATAGACATTTGTCCTAAAGGAAATACAAATGGCCAAAAAGCTCGTGAAAAACTGTTCAACATCATTAATTATTAAGGAAATGCACATCAAAACTATATCATTTGATGCCTTACAGAATGGCCATTATTTAAAAAAAAAAAAAAAAATTGCAAGTGCTGGAGAGGATGTGGAGAAATAGGAACACTCTTCTGCTGAGGGGAATGTAGAATGGTGCAGCCTCCATGGGAGACAGTTTGGAGGTTCCTCTGGAAGCTAAATATGGGACTACTGTATGATCCTGCAATCTTGCTACTAGGAATATATTCAGAAGAATGGAAAGCAGTGATGAAAACTGACATTTGCACTCTATTGTTCATAGTGGCGTTAGTCGTAATTGCTAAAAGATGGAAACAACCAAATTTTCCATCAACCAATGAATGGAAAAACAAAATGTGGTATATACATACTATTGGAATACTATTCATCTGTAAGAAGAAATGAAGTCCGAATACATGGAGGAGACTTGAGGGCATTGTGTTGAGTGAAATAAGGCAGACAGAAAAGGACAAATATTGTATGGTCTCACTAATATGAACAAATACAATGAGTAAATTCATGGAGTTAAACCCTAGAGTATAGGTTACTAGGAAATAGAATGTGGGTTGAGAAGGGGGAGCTGATGCTTAATGTATATAGAATTTTTAATGTTGATTGTATAAGTGTGGAAATGGATAGAGTGCATGATAACACATACTGAGTATAACTATCACTGCTGATTCATAAATGTGATTGTGGCTGAAAGGGGTAGTCTAGGGACATAAATGTCAATTGAGGATTATCTAGGGATTTTATAATATAGTGAACTCAGTGGTGCATGAGGATTGTTAATAGTAAAAATACAAGAATGTTCTTCTATGAATTAGAACAAATGTTTGTCACTATTACAAGGTGTTAATATGGTGATACATGGGAAAAATAGATCTAATGTAAGTTATGGACTATAGCTCACAGTAATTTTGTAATATTTTTGCATCAGTGACGAAGAAGGTACTATATCAATGCTAAGGGTCACCAATAGGGGACATAAAGGGGTATGGGATTTTTCCTTTTGGAATAATGAAAATGTTCTCAAATTTAGGTGAGGACAGTATAACTCTGTTATGAAACTGAAAACCACTGAGTATACACTTTGGATGGATTGTACAAGGCATGGGACCTAACACAGTGAACTCTGTGGTGGATGGTGGCATTTGGTTAACAGTACAAATATGAGAGCATTCTCTCATGAACTATAACAAATATACAATACTAATGCATGGTGTTAAAAATAGGGTGGTTTATGGGGAAAATACATCAAATATAAGCTATGTATTATAGTTAGTAATATTTTGATGATCTTTATTTGTAACAAATGTTCTACAACAATGCAAGATGGTAGTTGTGGTGGTGGTGGTGGTGGTGGTGGTGGGGGTGATATATGGTAATCCTGTATGTTATGCATGATTGTTTGGTAAAGTTACAACTTTAATACTACTAATAATAACAATAATAAAATCTGAATAGTCCTTATTTATGAAGGTTCCTGGAAAAGTTAGAACCATGCACAACCTCCTGGCAGCTTCCAGGGAGTTATACAAGAGATGGAAATTGACAGGCACTCATTTAAAAGTCACACAGTCTCTTCTGAAATGCAGTACAAGGAAATTAACTTTTTAAACTCAGTTTGATGTGTAATACCTAGTTTAATACTACTAATAATAACAATAATAAAAATAATAAAATCCAGATAGTCCTTATTTATGAAGGTTCCTGGAAAAGTTAGAACCATGCACAACCTCCTGGCAGCTTCCAGGGAGTTATACAAGAGATGGATATTGACAGGCACTCATTTAAAAGTCACACAGTCTCTTCTGAAATGCAGTACAAGGAAAATAACTTTTTAAACTTAGTTTGCTACGTGATATATGAAAGGCATATATTAACTAAAATGAAATTGAGTGTAAAAAATATAAATAATAAACAAATGGAATCCTCATATCTGAGAATATGAAAAATATTAATGGTCATTTGAAGATGAAAAGGGAGAAATGCAGGTTTCTAGAAATAAACAGAGAATTAAAAGAAAAAACTGGTAATTATTTACTCCTAGGAATATAGATTGTTCATGGAAAGAGGTCATGAATAGAATTCTGTATTTGGTTAGCTGTGCAATCATTGGTCACAATAATGATACAATTGTTATTGGTTTAAACAATAATTACAGATTATTGTGTTAGAAAGATGGGGAGGGGTAAAGAGGAGATGACTTAGTTTGCCACAAGCCTGTCAATGCAAAGTACCAGAGATGGGTTGGCATTTATAATGGGAAAAATTTTTAAATACATTTTTATTAGAGAGGTTGTAAACTTACATAACAATCATGAACATGTGTGGAATTCCCATACAACACCCCTCCACCAACACACTACATTGTTGTGGAACATGTGTTACAGGTTATGAGATAGTATCATCAGATTATTACCACTAACTATGGTCTATAACATGCATTTGGTATATTTTTTTCCATACCCCCCTATTATTAACACAGTACATCTTTGGCATTGATGCAAGAATTTACAGTATTGCTGTTAACTATAGTCCATAGGTTGCATTCATTGTATTTTTCCCATGCTTCTCCACATTCTCACTATCTTGCAATAGTGATGTACATGTGTTCTAGTTCATAGAACGACATTCTTGTATTTCTACTATTAACCATAATTCTCATCCACCTCTGGGTTCACAGCTTGTTCAGTCCCTAGATTATTCTCTAGCTTTCTTTCAATTGACATTTACATCCCTAGGCTATCCTTCAGCCACAATCCCATTTATAGACCAGCTACATTAGTTCTACTCACTATAATGTGTTACCATCAACTCTATCCATTTTCACACTTTTACAGTCCAATTAATTAAAACCTCCACATACGTTAAGCATCAGTACACCTTTTCAGCCCTCCTCTTATCTTCTAATAACCTTTACACTAGGTTAACTCCATGTGTTTTTCTTCGTATTTAGTTCATATTAGTGAGACCATGCAATATTTGTCCTTTTGTGTCTGGCTTATTTCACATAACATAATGTCTTCAAGGTTCATCCATGTTATCATATGTGTCCCAATTTCATTTCTTCTTACAGCAGCATAGTATTCCTTTGTATGTATATACCACATTTTGTTTATCCATTTATTGGCTGATGGACACTTGGGTTGTTTCTGTTTTTTGGCAGTTGTGAATAATGCTGCTATGAACATTGGTGTGCAAATGTCTGTTCACATCACAGTTTTCAGTTCTTCTGGATATATTCCTAGTAGAAGGATTGCTGGATCATATGGCATTTCTGTATTTAGCTTTCTGATGAACCACCAAGCTGTCTTCCACAGAGGCTGCACCATTTTACATTCCCACCAAAAGTGAAGGAATGTTCCTATTTCTCCACATCCTCTCCAGCACTTATTGTTTTCTGTTTTTTTTTTAATAATGGCCATTCTATGCAGTATGAGATGATACTTCATTGTCCTTTTAATTTGCATTTCCCCAAAAGCTAGTGATATTGAACATTTTTTCATGTACTTTTTGGCCATTTGTATTTCCCCTTTGGAGAAACGTCTATTTAAGTCTTTTGCCCATTTTTTAATTGGATTGCTTGTTCTTTTATTGAGTTGTTGATCTCTTTACATAGAATGGAAATCAAATATAAAGGGAAATTTATTAGGGTGAAAGCTTATAGTTCTGAGCCCTTGAAATGTCCAAATCAAGGCACCATCAGAGATGCTTTCTCACCAAAGTCAGCTACTAGTGATCCTAGCATCCTGCCACATGGCAATCGGACAAGATGGCAGGTCTGCCTGTTCTCTCTCTACTTTCTCCTTGAAATCAGCCATGGCTGATTAGTCATCTCTCCCTGGAAATAGGCTCCTTGAACCTCTTGGGGCTTCTCTTCTTGGGCTCAGCTGTGGGTGAACCTGGAGTTCTTTATTCCACATGGCAGAAACAAATATGGAAGCTTCCTTTCTCTGTGTGTGTGTCTGTGTTCCGTTTATATCAGACCCAGCAAGAAGGCAGAGACTCAACCTGAGTCACACCACACTGATGTAGTCCAGTCTTATCCCATTGTGCTTTGAAGAGAACTCAGCAACCAGGAATCACCCTCTAGAAGCCAAGACTAAACCTGGATCTCCCTGCATTCCCTTTTACTTTCCAGAGAAATTTCACAGAAAAAAAATAGCTTCTGGCTTCTTGTTTATAAAGAGACAACAGAACTCAGCAGGCAAACAGGAATCCGTTATGTACCAAAGCTGCTTCTGAAGCAAAGCACAGTGGGGTTATTTGCAGACATTTGATCTTTCATGCTGCCTTATTTATATTAAAGGAAGAATTAAATTCTTTCAAGGAGTAGAAAAAAAAGAGTCTCACACCCACAAGAATGGATTAGTTCAAAAATATAATCTTTTACTTTTTGGGATTCACCAAATTCAAACTTTCATGGGAGGTTGGGGCATGATGCAGGAAAACTCAATCCTCACTTACCATTATGGGATGTCAATGGATGATGTTTAAAGTTAATAAATCAAGAAATAACAGTAATATGTTACATAGCATTTTAGAGAGGCAGTGTGTTATAATGATTAAGAGGTAAACTGCCTAAATTTGAATTGTGGTTCTGCTACATATTCCCTATGTCACTTTGAGCAAGTTTCTTGTCTTCATACCTCAACTGCCCCAACAATAATACAGGATAAGAATTAAATGACTTAATATATGTCTGTTTTTAGAAAAGCATCTGATATGTAGTAAGCACTTTATGGGCCTTAGCTGTTTTTATTATTATTCCAAAGACGGTAGCCAAATATTGTGGGGGAAACCTGGCAATGGTTAGAGTGGTTGCCTCTAAGATGTAGCACCAAGAGGTGGAGAAGGATGGGATAAGAGATTTCTCTTTTTTTACTTTAATTGTACACGATTTAGTAGTATTTAACCTTTAAGCTTTTATATATTTTACTTGGGTAAAATAAAATGAATTGATGTAAAATTAACTGGCAGTTACAATTGAAAGGAAAACTATGAGAATTGTGTTATGAGAATAACTATTTGAGTTATTATTATAACAAAGAAAAATTAATTGCTATATTAAAGGAAGGAGGTGAAAACAAAAAATCACCACATACTTGCCCAGGAGAGAATTTGAACAAGCCCCATCAAGGAAAAAGAGCAAAAGATGCAAACAAATTATATCAGGAATTAGAAAATGGTGTGATCTACAGACAAGGAGAACTGTACACGAATAAAAATTCAATGTATAATGTTCTTTGGAAGATAAAAGATTGAAATCATCTCAAGAAGAGATAAGCTAGCTTAGCAGACTAGTAAATAGAGAAGAAATTGATAGAGCAAAGATCTACCCTTAAAAAAAACAAAGCAGCAGACAGCTCACAAGACTTTTGTGTGTGGGTTTTTTATTTTAATTTTCCCTTTGTCTTTTAAATAAATTATTGTGGTAAAAAAATATATATATAACATAAAACTTGCCACTTTGAACATTTGTGAATGTAAAATTTAGTGGCAATAATTACATTCACAATGTTGTGCAAAGCCCTCACCGCTATTTATTTCCAAAACTCTTTCATCACCCCCAAACAGAACCTCTGTAGCCATTAAGCCATATTTACTCTGCCTTTTTGATGTAGATTATTGCTATTGTTCTTAACTCATTATAAAAGGTCATGATAGCCCTTATATTGAAATGGGATCCTTTACCCTGAAATTGAAAACCAATCTCACTTACGAACACATATGGAAATTTTCTAGAGAAAACATTGAAAATATACCATCCTGTGGCATACCTTCACAGAGCTGTGTCTTTCTTTGCAACTGTGCCCTTCCCTATGAAACTTCCTGTGAACAACAAAACTGCCACCAAATCAAGGTGAGCCTAACTCCACTGTCAATCCCCAGGTTTTCACTGCTCTGTGATCTGGAAAGTAAAAGAGGTATCTTCCGTTATCTGTGTATGACTGAGCAAAGTCCACAGTGAAGTTCAAACTGTGTGAAGAAGCTGGGCATGTCTGTGCCTTGCTTTTGGATCTACTTTGCTGCTATTATCAGCCAGGTTCTCTTTCTCCACTTCTCCCCATGCCCACATCCCTCAAGTTGTTCTCAGAGTGATGGCCAAGGATTACATTCTTGAAAGGGCATATTTATAGCCCAATGAATATATTTCTTTATCTACAGAGGTTTGGGGACTGGGGAAGGAGCAGTGATGAAGAGAAAACTAGCCCCTCCTTAATCAGCAGAACTTTATGTGCTCCAAATAAAAAATAAAAATAAAAAAATGAACCAAAACCAAAACACAACAAAATGGCTTAATATTTTGCTGCCTTGAACCACTACAATGACATGTTTAGAGACTCATTGTCAGCCTTGCTTTTGGTCTTCGTATCAAATTTTGTGGATCCCCTTGTTGTTAAATATATATTTGATCTCTTTTTAAATGTGCAATGTTATTTTTTTTTCCTTTCAAATTTCAACACTCAAGTGTAAAAGGCCCACCGTCTTCTGTAGATCACAGAGCGATTCTAGGAATAGAAGGAAACTGGTGGGAAAGGGTGCCTCGGATACACTCAGTATTAAAGAAAGCCTTGTGAATTCCATGCATTTGGGAACTAGGATGTGAGGTTCCCAGCCCCAGGCCAGGGCACACGCACCACCTTTTTTTTTTAATTCTTGTACTGCAGTTCTTATAACAGACAAAGTATTGCTTTTAAAAACCCCAATCATATTTTAAAAGTTAAAACAAATGATCACAAAGCAAAGTTTATTCTACTAGGACAAAGAAGGTTCACCTTTAATGAAATTACACTCCATGACCTGGCTTTAAAGAAAAAAAATCTCAACAAATCAGAAGATATTTGATAGGAGATAGCTATTAGAATTCTACAGCAAGTATGTTTTATTGAAAGAAATTTAACTTTTTTATTGTAAAATAAAACACAAAAACAGAAAACCACATAAAACAAATATATAGCTTAGTGATGATTCCAAGGTAACCATTTTGTAACCACCACCTAGGACAAGAGAAAGAACTTTCCAGCAGCTCCATAAGTGCCCCCATGTGCCCCATCAAGTAACCAGCAAGTATCACTTTCAATGTTCAAATGTTGAAGCATTCACATTAAAATCATAAATAATACAAATGTTTATCTCTATTGCTACTTTTTAAAATATTTACTGGTTAATGCAATAAAAAAAAAGAAATAAGGGACATATTTATTGGAAAGAAAGACACATAGCTGTCATTATTTCTGAATAATGTGACTTATAAAGCCCAAGGAAATTAACAGAAAAACTTTTCAAAGAAATAAAGTTTTCTCATACGTGATATAAACATACAAAAAGTCTCTACCATTTCTACATACCAGCAGTGACTAATTAGAACATATAATGGAAAAATGTATTAATAGTAACAGTAAACTCTATAAATAAGCCCATTTAAGAGCTATACAAATCATATGAGGCAGGTTACAAAATTTTACTTAAGAACAGTAAGAGAGAGATATGCAAAAATAGAATATCTATGCATGGGAAATCTCAGCAATGTAAAGCTATCCGTTGTCCCCTTGTTAATTCCCAAAACTGAAGCAAATTACATCAAAATCCCGTCAAACTATTATATGGAATTCAATAAGAATGGTTTAGAGCAAGTTGCATTATGGGAACACAGGTTGAGGGCACAACAAACTTTCAGCAAATGATCCCTTATTACTTGCATTGAATAAAGAGTCCATAAAGGGTGAATTGTTTCTTTGTCATTTACACAGCACAAAATGTCCAAAAGAGCAGGGGAAGAAGTCCCATCACAGCCGGTTTCCCCGGGGTGGCAGAAAACTGCTCCTGGTCAGGATTGATAGACCACAGCTCCGTCCACCCCATTTTGCCCCAGAGAAGAAAGGCAAATCCATCCTGTTTGAGTGGGGATTTTAATCCACAATGCCCTGACAAGCATCTGGGGCTGCTTGTTCCTGGTTTCCGGGTTTAAGGTGTGGCCAGGCCTTTTCATTAGACCCAGCATCACCCCCAGTTTGTGGAAAAACTGTCAATAGAAAGGGAGGTGGGGGTAGTGCAAGCCAGAGGATGGCCGCCTGGCAAGGGTTTGTGGCTTCCCCAGAGAGGGAGTTGGGGGTAGCTGAGGACTGGGCGGTGCCGCTTAACAGGGGTCTATGCCTTCCCTAACAAATGGGAAGAAAATTTTTGAAGAGGAAAGAATGAAGGGAGACTTGCCTACCAATTCTCAAAACAAATTATAAAGCCACAACTAAGGCATCTTAGTATTGACTCAAAAGTAGAAAAAAATCCATCAAAGAAAAAAATAGTATTTCCAGAAAAGTGTTTCAAGGAAGTTTTATTTATAATGGAGATGTTCTTTTAGATCAGTAGAGGAAATAATGGGCATTAATAAATGTATTTTAATTAAAGTTATGGCTTTACTTCACAGCATAAACAAAAATAAATTTCAGATGGGTTAACGTAGTAAATATGAAAATATTTAGGGCAAATAATTTTTTGGTGGGAAAAGTATTCCTAAGCAAGACACAAAACTCAGAAATCATAAGGGAAAAGATTGATATACTTAAATACAAAGCAAAGCAAGCAAAAAAACCTATTACAGAAGATACCGTGAATACGTTTTGGAAGGATAAAGCAAAGAAAATACTCTAATACTAAAGTCCATACTATATAAAGAGCCCCCTACAAATCAATAAGGATACAAACCACCCAAGAGAAATATGATTAAAAGTTAAGGGGAGAGAATTTACAGGAAAAAAATTTGCAAATACCCAATAAACAATGAAATACATTTTTTCAGGGAAATAAAAACAAAACAGCCATCAGACAACATTGTTGATTGACAAAAATTTAAAAGATTAAGATCCAGGATTTGCAGTGTGTGATGAGTGAGTGGCATTGAGTGTAATAGGGTATAGCTTGGTGGAGGACCACTTAGCTGTTGACAAAATTTTAAGTATGCATATTCTTAGCCCCAGAAATAGAGGTTCTTGGTGTCTCTCCTTCAAAAACAATTACACATGTGTACACACATGCGTTAGGATGTTCATTACAGCATTATTCAGAAGAACAAAGAATTGGAGACAACCAAAATAGCCCTCCGTAGAAAAAGAGGTTAAATAATGACTCTCCATGTGATGGAACACTGTACAACAGGAAAAACAAGTAAGATTGATCTACATGTATAACATGGAAAGAGTGCCAGAATATTCTATTATGTAAAAAAAAAAAAAAAAAAAAAGTTGCAGAATGATATACATAGTGCCATGTCATTTGTTTACATTTCCAAATAATGCATTTTACTGTGTGAATTGCATGCATAGAAAATGCTCTAGAAGGATCCACAGCAAATATAAACAATGATTACCTCTGGGAAGAATGAGACTGTCTGGGGAAGTGAAGAGGTGGCATTGTAAAAGACTTTTACTCTATACACTTCTATATTGGATGAAGTTTTGTTGGAAGAATACTTTCAATATATTACTTGTATAATTTTTAAAAAGCAAGTTTAAAAAACCATGTGCCACTGACCGTCTTCATATTCTTTTGATAATTTTGTTCTATTAAAAACCTCAGGAAGTGATTGATAAGATGGATGGTGAATATGCACCCTTGTCAATCCCAGTGAGAGAAAAGTTGCTTTGTATTATTTTCCCTCCTGCTGGATACAATATTCAGGATATTAAAGTACTCAGATTAGAAAGTGACTCGGGCCTCCACATTCCGCCGTGTCCTTTGTCCTTTGGCTTGAGACACTGCACTCCTGAGTTCCTGTTACTCCTGCAAGGACCCATTATCTATCATTGACACCTGTGGCAGTTTGAAATTATTTTTGTGAATCTCCAAAAAAAGAGAAAGATTATATTTGTAAACTGGTCTGTTCCTCTGGGTGTGATACCCTTTGATTGTATTAAATTTAAAGGTTTTAAGTTTACTTAATAAGATCAATTTAGGGCTTTTGATTCGACCACGTCAGTAAAGCATGACTCAGGTTGAGTTCCCGCCCCCTTGGTGGGCCTATATAAACAGACATTCACTCAAGAAGACACAAGGAAGAGGAGAGAACTTGGTCATTTTGGCCCTGCCATGTAACAGAAGGGAGAAGGCTCAAACAGCTAAAGATTAAAAGAGAGAGGAATCATTTGGCTGATAGTTTGCAGCGGAAGAGAACAGAGCAGCTGAGCAGCTGAGAAGGCCCGAGAGACCAGGCAGAGATCCCCCGCTATCTTGCTTCAACACTTGGCAACTGACCTTGGTGAGAAAGCACCCTTGAGTTGGGCTCTGTAGGGCCCTGTAACTGTAAGCTTTTACCCCCAATAAATACCCTTTATAAAAGTCATCAGATTTCTGGTACTTTGCATTAGCACCCCTTTGACTGACTAATACAGCACCTAAGCATAACTACCAGACCCATAGATAAGCCAGTTTAGTACTCCCCACTCCCACCCACCTCCCCTGCTCCAAAGCTAAACAAAACAGAAAACCAACAAACCATTAAAAAAAACCCTGGGAATTCCATTTACAAGAACTTTGTGTATTTGTTTTTTATCTCTGTGCATGCTGTTGAAGATAATTTTTTTTTTTCTAATTTGGAAAGCGTAGTGTGGCAAGGATTGTTTTTAAGTAAAGCCTTAGGAGGGATAAAGGAAGCCAAGAGAAAGTAAAACCCAGACAATAGAAACGCCCTTCCTTATCCATTAGGAGAAAGACACCGGGCTTGTGTAAGAGGGACTGAAAGCTTTGGTTATATCCAGTGTGTCTTTGGACTGTGGTAGGAATTGAGGAGGGAGGTGGGGGTCAACAACACAACTCATGAAATCTTACAGACCCTAAAATTTGGCTTGAGCACCAGACAGAGGAGTAAATAAATGTGTCTTATTCTATTTATCAACAGCCACAAAGCACACTTAGTGATATGTATGTATCCAATTGATATTCTAGAAAAGAAAAATTTGACAAGTTTCTCAAGATCAGTGTTTCTCATTGTGAGGTCCCTGAACCGGAAGCATCAGCATCACCTGGAAGCTTTAGAAGTTCATATTCTCAGGCCCACCCCACCCCAGCCCTCCTAAATCAGACACTCTGGGGATGGGGCCCAGCAATCTGGGGCTTTTTCAGTCTCCGCAGGTGATTTTAAAGAATGTGAAAGTTTGAGAATCCCTACTCTACGTCAGGGTCAGGGAACGTTTTCTGTAAAGGAGCAGATACTAAATATTATAGTCCTCGCAGGCCATAAGGTCTCTCGCACCTTTACTCACTCGACCTTGGTAGTCAAAAGCAGCTGTAGACAATGCATAAATGAATGAGAATGGCTGGGTTCCAATGAAAACTTTGGTTACAAACCAGAGATTTGGCCCTCAGGCTGCAGTTGGAGAATTCCTGCTCTGTATAATAACTCCTCCCACGTATTGACTAGCTCTGTGGGGCAGGTGTGATGACTTTTATACATGATCTCACTTCCCCCAAAGCTCCATAAAGTAGGCATTTTTGCCTCCATCTTACAGATAAGCAAAGGAGCTTCCAGCTTTCCCAAAGGCATACAGTTAGCAAGGCTAGAATTCAAACCTTATTTCACCACTAACACCATGCTTTTCACTTCAGTGCTGAAATAAATGGAAATTAATCGCATTGTGCCCACTCAGACTAATATTAGATAAGTCAAACCTGACTGAAGTCTCCTTCACGTGTTGAGCTGACTTTGCTATCGCTTTAGTGAATGTCAAAAGACTATCCCTGAGAGCTTTCCTCAGGTTTCTAGTTATTTCTGTTTCTCATCCTCATTTTCCCTGTAAAATACTGTCTCTTAGATGAGAGTTGAGACAAAACAACAGTATTGCTGGAAACTGAAGTGAAAAGATAGTCCTGTGATGTGGGGCAATGCCGAGCTCAGAACAGGCTCAGAGTTCCAGAAAGCCATTGGGTATGTGAAGCATCTGAACCAGGACTCCCAGGAAAAATTGGACAGAAAATTCCAGCGGTGAAACACTAGTTTGTTAAACTGTGTTGAGTTGGGCTCAGCCAGAAGAATTAACTGTGGAAAGAAGGTTGTGGGGGCATCACCTGAGAGAGGTGGTCCCCCTCCAGGACTGGACCAAGCATGTCCACTGTGAGGGCCCC
>JAQZBX010088835.1:0-12690 GCA_029593785.1 Cabassous unicinctus
TATTCTCAGATAGCCCTGTTCATTTAGCACTTAGAGTATATTGCCCACACAGATGACTCGAGCCCTTATTATACCTTCTTGGTTTTCAGCCCTCTCTGAGCCTCCTCTAGACCATTGCTAGTGAGACATTTGGGTCAAGTTGTAAATGCATTTGCTGTATCTTTCCACCTAAGTATTTGCAGCAGGTTTTATGGAGCTTGTAAATGTGAACTGATTTTCTTTTACGTATGTGAGTCAGCCTTATTTTGTCTAAAGTGGACTTTATGAACCTGCACGGATTAGAATAAACATTAAACCCAGCCGTCAGTTCTATTTTTAGCTCTCCAACTGCTAAGCTTTTCACGTGTGTGTATATGCAGAATATCAATAAAAAAATTAAATGTAAGTGCTTCTGCTAGGCGTGAAGCTGGTTGATCCAGCGATGCGGCTGGGGAGCATTCCTGCCTCGGTAGCACCAGACCCAACAGCTGGGGCATCTCTCCTGGAGGCCACCGTTTCTGTAAAATGGGGAGAATGACCCCTGTCTAACAGGATGGAGTTGTGCAGATCCAAGAAAGCAGGGAGTGTGAAGGGCCCTAGCCCAGGGCTGGTGCCAAGTTAGTGCTCAGCAACTGCTGAACCCTGAGAGCACCTTGTGGTTTAGGGAGCCGAGGCATGTGTCTCCTGCTCTGTCTCTATGTCTTAGGAAGCCCTGAGCCAAACATATGGTCATATAAGAAAGAGCCATTACGTTAAATAAAAATGCCTGCCTGGGTCCTATCTTCATCAGAGTCCCATCAGAGAAAAATTCCCACCGAAACAATTTTGTCTTGGGTAATAATGAGACTGGGTTTGAGTCTTAGTTCAGCCACTTTAAGAGCTGTGTGACCTTGGGTACATTACTTAGCCTCTCTGTGCCTCAGTCTCTTCACCTATAATATGGGGATAATAATAATACCTACACCTAGGGATAATGCATGTATATATGTTAATATATGTGAAATTCTTAGAATTGTGCCTAGGCACAGAGTGTTTGTTATTATTATTGTTATTTTATCATTATTATTGTCACTGTTCTAGGGATTAAAAGTGTAAACTTCTGTGGCAGACAGACCTGAGTTTGAGTCTTGGCTTTGCCACTTACCAGCTCTGTGGCCCTGGACAGTTGTTCAACCTCTCTAAGCCTCTCTTTCCTCGTCTGCTATTTGTTTTTTTTTTTTTATTTCCCCTCCCCCTCCCCCAATGGCTCCCTCATCTGTCTGCTCATCTTCCTCAAGAGGCACCAGCAACTGAACTCAGGACCTTCCATTTGGGAGGCGAATGCCCAGCCGCTTTGAGCCACTTCTGCTCGTGTCTTGTTGTGTGTTCGTTGCTACTTGTCTTCTTTAGGAAGCACTGGGAACAGAACCCAGGACCTCCCATGTGGGAGGCGAACTCCCTGGGAATTTTTCTTACATCCTAGGATTATTATGAGGATCAAATGAAAGACGTGTAAATCCCTTAGCATTGTGCCTGTCAATGTTATCTATTTTATTATCTTGAGAATTACTCTAATTTAACACCATTCGTTCAACAGATACTTCTGAAGTCTGAGTACGGGGCTTGGTACTGGCATGAAGTTTCTCTGTTCCCTCCTGAGGAAACATGCTCCTCTTTTCTGTTTTGGAGGAATTTTGTAAAATTGTACAAAAAAATTCTGAAGGAGAGACTAAGGTGGAGGTAACTTGAAACCGGTTTGGCTCCTGGAGCCAGAGCTCTCATGAAGAGACCCCCACCTGCAAAGTAGTCACACACCTGGGACCTGGAACTGGAGCTGACCGGCTAAGTGGGCGCGGACCCGTCGAGGGTGACCCCTCATTTGTGCCTGCCACCCTGGTGTTATTGTTAACAATGCCCCTTTACCTTACAACTGTCCTGGGACGATGTCAAGTGATAGGGCTCCTGTTGGAGAAAAATGCCCCTTAAGCTCAGCGGCGTGTGACTGGAAGCGCCACCTGGCTGCGTCTGGCATTTGGAAAGGGTGCCTCTCGTCAAGAGGTCAAGGGGCTTTCTGCCGTGTTGCCAGAAATTCACAGGAGGGGACATCCATGAAGAAAACATCTCCTTCTCTCCTTCCCGCTGCTGGAAAAGTTGTAGATGTTTATTTTTAGCTCTCGTTTTCAGCACACATTGTGGGGGCCTTGTCATCTTCCTAGATCCTGAAAGTGAATGGCTGCTTGCCAGAGGGAGAGCAACACAGAGAGGCCAAGTTAAAATGACAACGGAACAATGAAAACCCGTACAAAATAAACGAACCACCAGCCTCAAAAAAACCCTTCTGGACTTAAATTCGATCCTGATCCGTCTTGACTGTTTTTGTTGTTGTTGTTATTGGGGGGAGGGGGTGATTGGAGAGAAGCGTGCAGCTGCCCCTGTGTTCAAACCCCGGATGTATTCTCAGTTATAATTTTATGACAGCCTGGGCGGGGCGCTGATATCACTGGGAGGAGACATTGGCTAAATGTTTTGGAGCAGTGATTACTCCGACTCTACTAAAAATGATTAAGTAGAAATGGCCAGATAGAGATTTCCCAGGATTTCCACTGCTGAGGTATTCATTTTACTAGCAGGAAAAAGTATATTTTTTAAAAGGATAACAAGACTCATTATAGAAAAATTTATATAGTGATTACTGCATGCCAGGTCTTGATCTAAGTGCTTAGTATGTATTAACTTCTTTAATGCTCACAACAACTGAGTTGGAGATACTATCATTATACCCAGTTTCTGTAGGTGGAAACTGAGGAACAGAAATGTTATGTAACTTGTCCAAGGGTCATACATATGGCTGGCAAGTGGGAGAGAGATTCAAGCCAGGAAGTCAGGCTCCAGAGTCTAAGCTCTTAATCAAACTTCCTATCACCTCCCGGGCTGACTGTGTGCTTGGAGAACCTTACCTCTGCTCAGTAGCTGTGACCTTGGGTGAGTCATTAACCTCCACTCTTCTCAGTTTCCTTGTCTTCAAGATGGAAATGATACTAGTAAGCATACTGGAGTCTTAGCATGTGCCAAATAATTGCTTGGCCTGCCTTATCTCATTTTACTCTTTTCACCCTTTTTCTGGATAAGGAAATTGAGGCACAGAGAGGTTAAGTAAATTCCTGAAGTCACCCAGCGAGGCAGTGAGAGAGCAGAGTCTGAAACCCAGTTCTGCCTAGCTCCAGAGACTGTACCCTTGGCAGTTTTTAATGCTTTTTCTCTTTGTTCATTCGGTTCCTTAAGGGAATATCATGAAGATCAAGTAAGACAGGGAATGTCAATGTGTTTAGCCAACTATAAAGCACCATACAAGCTGTCATTTGTAAACTTGATCTGAGGATTAGAGGAGTTTGAAATGAGAAGAAACTCATCTTGTGTTCAGAGGAGCCTCAAGGCAGAGGCTGCAGGAGAGACCTGCACATTTGTAATAAGAAGGCCAAGCAGTAGAGACGTGAGATGTGAAGGCAACTCAGGTGGGGCCTTCAAAACAGATGCTAAACGCTAAAGCCAACAGGCCCAGCCCTTTGGTATCTGGGGCCAGGGCTCAGGGGGAACCCAGGGCTAACATAACAGTGGCAGCAGCGTCGGCAGCCACAGAAGCCAAGCTGGTCAAATAACAGTAACTTTTCCCAGCCAAACACTTTCTGCCTTCTTCCCATCACCCGACTTTTCTTTATTCCAGCTGCTACTGAGCATTTCCCCAGGTTATTGGCTCTTCTCAGATACCTCTGCAGAGGGATTCTAATTTGCATCACCATATGGAAATCTTCCTCTTGATCGATGTGATGCTGTAATTTGCCTACGGAATTACACTTACTGTTGATGTGACAGTGGTGCAAAGACTGACAGCGACTTTCCTCCCCATTTGGGGCCCCCTTTCCCAAAATACTAACATCTGCTATAGGCCCAGTTGTTTTGCATGGGGGCAAAAATGCCCGCCTCTCTCTTCAAGCTGACTTATTGTACATTCCTTTCATCTGCTTAGAATCTGATTTAAATATGAATCCATTATACACTAACATCCAGCACAAAAGAATTGTAACTTCGTTATATTTTGTTCGATCATAACAGTTGTCATATCATTCTTCTCTGCTTGGTGATGTCCTGTCAAAAGAGACTAAGTGACAGTGTTTGGGAAGGTAACAGTAATTGCATGAAAATGATTTATTTTTTTAAAGATTTATTTATTTATTTTACTTTTTTATACATTTTTACCCCCCCCATATTTTTGCTATTTTTATGTCCATTCGCTGGGCAATTCTCTGTGTCTGTTCCTGCCCTCTCTTCTCACCCTTCTCCTCCTGTCTTCACTGGGATTCGATCCTCGGAACCGCCGATGTGGAAGAGAGGCATCCTACTGCCTGCACCACAGTTCCTGGTTTTTTCCGCATGTCTCATCTTGGCTCTCCCTTGTGTCACTCTCCTGTTACATCATCATCTTGCTGCGTGGCTCTGTGGGGCCTGACTGCACATCTGCACGTGGGGACTGGTGGGCTGCGTGCCTTCTATATTTTTCTTTATTTTTACCGGGAGGTCCTGTGGATTGAACCCAGGTCCCTCCATATGGGAGATGGATGCCCAACCATTTGAGCCACATCCACCCTCAAAATGATTTATTTTTAATCCACCACACAGTGACTGTCCCCTGGTTATTTGTGAATATGTATCAAGCTCAACCTTTGAGATTTTGATAATTGGCTTCTTGCAATTCCATTATTTCTCCCTTCCCTTGGTGTTTTGATATGTGTGGGAAGTTTCCCAAAATTGTATCCGGTCAATGAATTCTAGATTCAAAGATGGTAAGAGTCAAAAAGAGCCTCAGTTGTTCTTTTATTTAACAAATATTTATTGTCTTAACTGTGTCAGGCACTGTGTGAGGTGCTGGGGACACAGCAATGAACAAGGACATCATCATCATCTCTGCCCTCGCAAACTTACTGGCTGGTAGGGTGGCGAACAATGACAGAGGAGAGATACACATACGTTGACCACTTACACATCGTGATAATGAGTGGAATGAAACAAGTGGGGATATTGCCAAAGAAAATCATGGAGGGAAAAATTCTGAGAAGGGTGTTGATTACTCCACCTAAAGACCTTGTTTTGTGCATATGAAAAATCATGTGTGAGTAATTTCCCCAAGCAGTTCCTGGAATATCCACAGCCACAGTAGGTGTTGCTACTGACATGTTATCCCATCTAGCAGTGAAATACACCATACTTCTGTAGTGAGTTTTCTGGGAGGATTTGTCTTTGAAAGAAGCAGGTATATATAATTAATACATTTCTGGGAAAATGCTAGAAAGCCTTCTGGTTCTCCTCTTTTTTGGATTGCTAAACTGAGGCCAGGATGCTGTGGAAGTTTAAAGTTCTTCTCTCTCCTCCCAGGCACTTAGGTTTCTTAAAATGAAACTCACTTCCCTATGTTGAGCAGAGGCAGTCCCTACACCCTGGCCCCGATGTCTGCTAGGTCCAGTGTTCAGGTGGCCCATCCCAAGAAGGAATCAGAAGACAAAGCAGGGCCCAAGAGAGAAGGAGAAAAGAAAGAAAACTGAAACAAAAGTGGTACCAAGAGAAGCAGAAAAACAAGACAGAGAGCTACTGACAAAGTAGGGAGAAGGAGCCGTCACTTTGCTTAGCATGTGCAATAGCTCACGGCAACTATACCTCAATTCACTGGGAAGAACTCACCCCCATTTGTCCCCTTTCCATGCAAGAATCCTTGAGTTTGGAGCCAACATGTGTTATCTTTCTTGTTTGGCCTGTCCTCACTGGTAGGAGTTAGGTAGCGCTTGCTCTAGGGCTTTGAAATGTCATCCCTGAACTTGTCTCAGGTGCCACTCACCCCTCATCCATCCCACACTGTAGTCTGAGTACCTTTCATGAAGGGCACCTGCATCACTGCCATTCTCTTGCTCAAAAATTCACAACGGTTCCCTCCTACACGTTATAATTAGATCAGGCTAGGTTTAACAAGTGTTTCAATTTTTTATTGCTGTGTAACAAAGTAGCCCCACAACTCAGGAACTTAACCATTTATTTCCATCTCTCTTGCTTCTGGAGATTGATGGGCACGGCTGGGAGGTTCTTGCTTGGGGTCTCTCGTGCGGTTGCAGTCAGAAGGTGGCTGAGTCTAGAGTCATCTGAAGGTTTCTTCCCTCACATGTCTGGTGTGAGAAGTCGTGGCTGGAAAAGTGGGGGTCAGGTCAGGTCTTTCTTTCTGTGACTTCTTTGTGTGGTTAGCTTGGGTTTCCTCACAGCATGATCATCGTACATCACCATCGGCTTCCCCAGAGTCATTGTAACAAGAGACAGCAAGTGGAAGCTGCCAGTTTCTTGAGGCTTGAATCTGGAAAGTGGCATAGAGGCACTTCCACCATATTCTATTTATCAGAGTAGTTACAGAGACCACCTGCTTTCAAAGGGAGGGGACATAAACCTCTACCTCTCGACGGCATGAATGCCAAAGGATTGTGGCCATCTTTTATGTGTCACAATTTCAACTGCCCCTTCTCTATGAAAACCTTAACATATTTGAAGAAAGAAACATGGCCCTATTAAATATTTCTTTACAGGCCATACTTACCAGTTCTTTTAACCTTTGGACTACTCACATCCTTTCCAACCCCATATGCAGTTTAAATTGTCAGCATCCTTAGGTGCCATCTAGGGCTCGATTCATTATCCCAGATATGATTATCCCAGTACAAAGCACAGTGGACTGATTAGTATCTCTATTCTGGAAAATATAATCCTATATATGCAGCCTAAAATAGCATTCTTTTTTAAAAAATTAATAGACTTTATGTTTTTAGAGAAGTTTTATGTTTACAGAAAAATTACCAGATAGTACAGAATTCCCATATTAACCCCCCCCGCCCCCCATTTCACCTATTATAAACATCTTGAATTAGTGTGGTACCTTTGTTAAAATTGGTTAGCCAATACTGATGCATTATTTTTAACTGAAGTCCATATTTTACAATAGGGTCCACTCCATACGTTGAACAGTTTCATAAGGTTTTTTTTGAGGTACCAAGGCCAGGGATTGCACCTGGGAATCTTGTATTTGGGAAGCTGGTGCTCAACCACTGAGCCACATTGGATCCCCTGAGTTGGTTTTTTTCATTTGTTTGTTTGTTGCTTGTTTGTTTGTTTGTTTGTTTAGGAGGCACTGGGAACAGAACCTGGGACCTCCCATGTGGGAAGCAGGCACTCAACCATTTGAGCCACATCTGCTCCCTCTATAAGTTTTGACAAATGCATAATGTCACGTATGTACCATTAGAGTGTTACACAGAATAGTTTCAACCTAAAAATCCTCTGTGCTTCACCTATTCATCTCTGCTTCCCTGCCTCCTGGCAAACATCAGTATTTTCATTGTATCTAGTTTTGCCTTTTCCAAAATGTCATATAGTTGGAGTCTTATAGCATGTAGCCTTTTCCAACTAGCTTCTTTTATCCAGCAATATACACTTGAGTTCCTGCATTGTCTTTTCATTTTCATCAGCCATGTTACACTTTTGAGCCATATTGAGCTAAAATGCCATTCTTTATAAAAATTAGCTGCATCAATTGTGTAAAAATATGGAACAGTACTAAGAGGACACTAAGATCACACGTGTTCTCGTCACTGAGAGTTAACTACTTCTACTTTTCTGGTCTTCATTCTATTAATACCTGCGTATGTGTATGTACGTACTCTGTAATCTGGTATTCATCCATTTTATAAAATATTATGGGCATTTCCCCCATGTCAGTAAATATCCTTCTACATTTTAATCCTTGGTGATGGCATCATACTGCATTTTGCAGTCAAAAATTCCCTTTCAATGGAATGCAGCTAAGCCAGGTCTTTCCCTTCCTGTTCTTGTGTAGTTTTTTAACCAAAATGTAGGACTTTACCTTTATATTAAAGATCATCTCTGTTGCTCTTAAGGGAAATTATTTTAGCCTGTTATTATTTTTACGACCTGATTTTATCTACCAACCTCCCCCATGTTTATGTAATCTAAAAATGTAGGGGTATCAAAATCACAGATATATAATTTTTAATAGGATAGAGCCACATAGCATTCCCTGAAGATCAACCTCCAGGTTTCATTATTCCATTGATCAAACACTCTTTGACTCTGATCAATTAATCATCTTAGCTGCATTATCATGTGGCTTGTTTCTCCATTTGAGCATAAGAATTTTCAAAAACTAAGAAAAAAGACTGGCAACCACTTTACCATTTGTGTATATTACATATATCACATTCTTTTTTATGCCCATGCTGTAATTCTACTAGAGAAAGGAGATTGGGGTGTTTGGGTATAATTTGTTCTTTTTCAACCCATGCTGCTGCCTTTTTAAAAATGTGTTCATAAATCAACTGTTTAATAGTCCAAGGATTATATACAATTCATTGGAGAATAAATAATGAAACTGATTTTTGAAAATCCAGATGATTTTCCAATTCCCCATAATTCTTCAATAGTACCCCTGCTGGCTTTGCATTCTCATCTTTAAGTCCTTTCAGTGCAATTCAATTTGACTTAGTTGAGATAAGTGATTTGGACTCAAAGCAGTGGTGTACTTTCTTCTATCTCCTTACTTATCTCAGATTTCTGAACCCTGAAAAAAACATTTGTTCTACCCTCTCCATATGAAAATTATTCTTTCTGAAAAGACAGAGGTAAAACAGAAGCAGAGTCATTGTGCTTTGTCTCTTCTATTCTCATTATACCATCTGCTTCAAGTAATGGATCCATTTCTTTCCTCTCTAAACTACCTGAGAGTTTGCTCATCTTGAAATCCTTTGCAGTGTCTAATAATGCTTTACTTGTTACAGGTATATTAGTTATGAACTCTTTTGGTTCCATGGGACAGAAACTCAACTCAAACTTGCTTAAGCCAAGAAACAATTTTTAAAGTAATATGTAATGAAATGATTCAACAGCACACAAACTTCAGATACAGCTAGATACAGAGATTCAAATTATGCCATCAGGATCTGGATTCTCTCCAGCTCTCTGCAGTGCATTTCCCCCGAGGCAGTTTCCCTCCCTGCAGAATCTCCAAGCTTACACCCTCACTGCTCCAAATCCTGACAAAAATGAGATTATTTGTTCTTGGTTGCTCAGGTAAAAGTCCCAGGTTAGCTCTGGTTGACGTGATTGGCTAGGATTAGGCCATGCGCCCGTTCCTGAGGCAATCACCACGGCTCTGAGGCTCTGAGGCCCTGGTGGCTGAGCTGGGTCACATGCCTACTCATGGTGCTTGGGTTCTATGTGGCTCCACACAAAGCACAGGATGGGGACAGTGGAGGGCGGGAGAATGGCACTGCCTCCTGGGAAAGTCCTGGTAGCTATTGGGAGAACTAGGAAAGGTAGGCAAAAATAATAACACATATTCATGGCAAAAGTTTTTCAATAAATATTTGTTGATGAACTAGTCGTTTCATCACCCCCCCTGCCCCAGCTATAGTATATGACAAAGAGAAACAACAACTAAAAAACTTAGTCAGGAAAAACAGAATTATTTGTAATTTCCAAATTGAAGGATTTCTCAGGATTAAGACCTTTATGTCCAACCTGTACATTCGTGACTGGTAAGGGATATGAATTGACTTTTACTATTTGACTATTTTCTTTTCCTCTAGAATATGCGAGCTCATTTTTCATCTTAGGGTTTTCCTGGGAGCAAATGGAACATTTCCAATTCTGTGACATTTAAACAAAAGGAGATTTCTCACTTCTAACTAAAATAAGTTTTGTTATAACATGAATACTATATACTAGAAGTGTATATATATATATATATATATACACACACACCCCTATATATTCGATAAAAGATATGTAAGAAAAGATAGGGTCTTAGCTTGTGGTGGTCTTCGCATAGAGTTGGGTCATCAATAACATCACCCTGTTTATGACACTGCTGTCCAATTCTCCATGGCTTGGTACTAGTCCCCTAAAGTACAACCAAGGACAGGAGCCCAGAGGCTGTGCTCTGTTGATGAAGTGACCTATTTGAGAGAGCCGGTATCCAGTCAGAGAAACAAAGTACATGCTAGGTAGTCCACTAGAAGGAATTAGCTGTGAGGAATTCATTCTAAAGGTGTTGGGAGAACCCACGTGTCAAACAGGAGACTGTGAGGCAACTCGGAGATTAGCAAACGCGGAAAGCCTCTACCACCCCTAAGGCAGAGGGAATAAAGGGAGGGTGTGTGTGTCCTGATTCCAAGATCTGAGGCAGGCGTTAGAGCAGCAACAGAGGCTGCCAGGTGGGGGCTTAGAGCACAGAGGACAGGCTGATCAAAGCAGAGAGGGGGAGAAATATGCTGACCTCTCCCTGTCTTCTGCTCTCCAAGGTCTCACCATGGCCTCTCATTGGCTAAACCAGAAGGCATTTGGCAAGGAAGTCTGGGAAATGTAGTTTTCACAGCCAGGAGAGGAATGAATCTGAGCACAGAGAAGCAAATGAGCGAAATACTACTTGTGACAAGATAGGAAGGCTCATTATGTTTTCATGTGGATAGCCACAGCTTTATTCTTATTTCTTTTATTTCCTGCAGTAGGAGAATGTGAAGCCTTTCTGATTTTGAGGAAAGGGAAACTCATTTTTGTTGATTTGGCCATGGACGTGCAAGACAACCAGGGCCTATAGGAAAGAATAGGAGGAAGCAGGGATTTTGCAGAGAAGGAAATAAGACAGAGAGAGGTGATTCATGGTGTATTCAGAATCTTGGAGAAGCAGTCTGGAGAGTGGAGATTCCCTTCCAGACTGGAAATGTAGGGAGAGAAGGAGGAGAGCGTCTTGTCATGGTTTCCTGAGCAGATGGGCCCTGCTTGCTACTTCTCAGTAGAGCTCCCTGGAGAGTGTATCTGGGCTGTTGGAACCATGGACCGCCTCGCCAAAGGTCCTTGGGCCTGAAACAGGGCGTGAGATCAAAAGGACCACCAGGAGTCATTCTCAGCAGACCCACCCTAGCCGGCCCTCCCATCATTCTGGATCGGCGTGTCACCTAGGGCCACCCCACTGGAGAGATTGCACCCCCCCCACTCTGTGTGGGCATAGCCCTTCTTCCTCTAAGTACAAGAAAATAAGGTCGCGGTGGTAATGGGGGGCCCAGCATGTGAAGTTGGAGATCTAAGGCGAACCAGCTGGAGACTCTCTGCACTGCAACCCTGGCTGATGCCTCAGCTCTTACACACCCATCTCTAGTCCTGGACCTTGATGCCTCCAGCGATGTCTTTGGGTCCATTTTATAATTTTGAATAATTGAAAGTTGTGGACTTATCGTAGAAAATGGCTACTTAATCCATTGGTCAGCCCCTACGCATGATTCAGCTGCTCTTGTAGTTCAGCAAGCAGGTTGGGCATGGAGGAATCATGTTCCATTTGAACTCTGGCCTCAGGGAAAGTCTGGGTTGGGCCGCTGCTCTTTGTAACATTGGCTGGCATCACACAAAGGCACAGGCAGCAAGAAATTAAGATCTCCAGAGAACACAGGGCATATGGGAGCATCTCTCTCTTTTATACATATACATAAACCCTGAGATACGGGGTTGCTTCCTTGATTTCCAAGGAAAAAGTTGGTATAAAAAGCAGGATGGATTGGTTTGGTTTCCTTTGAAGAGGTAGAAGCTTTGGTGTATATAAATGTTTTGAAGGTTAATTGTTATGAATGGGTATTGTCAAGTACACAGACTTCCATGAGACCCCAAGACTGGTCACCCAAATATGCCAGCCCCTGCCCTTGTTCCCCTTACGTAGATCTACATCACCTCCTTGCCACCTCCCTCTGTCCCCTAGGCCTGTGACACTCCCTTTTTTATGGCCTGCTTTGCATATTCCCTATGACCACATACAGGCAGACCCCAAACTTAGCCCTAGACCCCCAGGGCCCTAGAGGCTGCTGCTGAGCCAGGTGTTACAGTTTTGTTCTTGAATCATGTAAAGATCTGAGAGGTCCTGGGGGAAAAGCCAGGGCAGCTGGAGTGGTGGTGGCTACTTGGGGTGCTCAGGGCAGGGCTATTGACCCTCCAAAACAGAAACTCAAATATCTATTTGGTTCCTGAGTTTGGATTGTGTGAGTTTTGTTGGTGAGTTCAGATAATGAGGTTGATGAGGGAGAACGGAATTGTCTGAATCTTTTTGGTTTCTGATTATTGTAGAGCAAGAGTTTGGACATTTTGATATTTAACAGCTGGCACAAACTGGTGTGTCCTAATTGAATGTCAGTCCTGCCCATAGCCCAGCCTCCTCCAGGAAGCCCTTGGGTGTTATGGCTACCCCTAGGCACTTCACGGGACCTAAGCCTGCTGTGAAGGCAGCTGTGGTGGGATGCTTTATTGTTTTCCCTTGTGGATATAACCTATCCCATAGCTTCCAAGAACCCATTCCAAGAGCATAGAAAGTAGCCACACTTACATTCCCTAGCCTCAGGAGCTTTTGGGTTGCCCAACTAAACAGCAGACTCTTCCTTTGTTTTTGAAAGTCTAGCTCTCTGAGAGGGGAATGTTAGACCAGAGGTGCCTCACACAAGCCGTCCAGGGCCGAAGCCAATGAAGAGCTGTGTCTGTTACCATCTGAGCAGTACTAGTCAGTAAGGAGTTTTAAGTTTGTTGCTAAAATTTGAAATATTGAGAGATGCTCCATAAAAACCCAGATTTTGACTTCTCCCAGAAAATGGGATGCTC
>JAQZBX010088836.1:0-12704 GCA_029593785.1 Cabassous unicinctus
GAACCCGGGCCTCCCATATGGTAAACGGGGGCTCTATCCACTGAGCCACACCCGCTTCCCTAACAATGCATTTTGTAGGAAAGAGACTAAAGAAGAAACCTCTGGAAGAGTAGACAAAATAAAATACAAAATACTGACAGCATTGATAGAATTACCAGGGCTGACCCCTTGGTAAATTCAATACAGAGATAAGCAAATTGCTAAGAGGTTATATGTTTTCAAGGATGGCATGGTGTCTCAGTATTGAAGCAAGTCCAGGGATGAAAGCTTTTCATATTTTTTTCTCCTTTCTGCTGTTTTGAAGGGTATTAAGACTACTCTACAAGATGATCTGGGATTGGAGAGAAAACGAGAATGCAACAAGCATAAGTACATCTCAAATAGGGATAAGGTCTCAAATAAGCAATTAATTTGTTGTAGAACATTCTATATGCCAGACACTCTGTCAGGTACTGAATCAAACAGGTATAGCATAGAGTTCAAAGGGTAAATCATCAAATGAGCAAAGAGATGAGGATTTTTAAAGTTCTATTTAAAGGGGAGGTTCAGGGTGCTCTGAGAGCATATTTTTATGAGGCATATAATAATCTAGGAAGCCAAGCAAATATTCTAGAAAAAATGGTATTTAAGCTGAATCAGGAAGGATGAGTAAGAGTTAGGAAGATATTAATTAATGTCTCCAATATAATCTTGTTGCCAGACAGCATTTTATCACCTTTATAGCCACTAGATTGTTACATTTATACTTGTCTTTTGTAAAGAATGTTTTTTAAATGTAGAAAAAGCAAAGGTTTAATGATGTCTATACGCTCTTTTCAAGAGATGCACTGATGCTTAAGAAAAATAGAAAATGCCCTATTTTAATATTACAGTAAAAACAGAAACTCTTTAAGTGTGCTATTTCTAATTTAATGGGTAACCTTGTTTATATCAGTTTATAGTGCTGGTGCTTTTTGTCTTCATTGAATACCTTTCTTTTTGTCACTCAGGTAATATAATCACCTTCTTTTGGGTGATAATCATAGATAATTAATTTTATAACTGCTCCTGTCATGTTAGATGGTTAATTGGATGACTAAATCACATAACTATTTCGTGATTCCTCAAAAAAGGTGAATATATGCTGGTATTAAAGGACATGGGGTTGGGAAGCAGATGAGGCTCAAGCAGCTGGGCTTCCACCTGCCACATGAGAGGTCCTGGGTTCAGTTCCTGGTGCCTCCTAGAGAGATGACCAAAACAGCGAGCTGATGCAAAAGACTGGAGCAGCGGGCTGACACAATGAGATGACACAACAAAGAGACACAATGAGGAAGCACAATGGGAGACACAGCAAGCGGGGACTGGAGGTGGCTCAAGCAACTGGTGCCTCCCTCCCTCGTAGGGGGCCCCGGTTCAGTCCCTGGTGCCTCCTAGAAAAGGAAGACGAGCACACAATGAACAGACAGTGAGCCCAGACAATGAGGGTGGGGGGAGAAATAAATAAATAAAATAAATCTTTAAAATAATAATAATAATAAAGGACATGGGTGGGGAATGGATGTGGCTCAAGCAATTGAGCACCCACTGTCCACATGAGAGGTCCCAGGTTCAGTTCCGGTGCCTCCTAAAAACAGAAACAAACAACAACAAGCAAACAAATGAAAAAACCAACTCAGAGGAGCTGATGTGGCTCAGTGGTTGAGCAGTAGCTTCCCACATACAGGTCCAGGGTTCAATCCCTGGCCCTGGTACCTAAAAAAAAAAAGCAGGCGGGGGAGACATAAGTGCTTTACTGACTCTAATTGTTAATTGTTGTTTTAAAAAATACAATTTTGAAATATAATTGTGCTTGAGTATAGGGCAATACCTTTTATTCTATTGAGAATAATTACAAAGTCATAATGAAAAGAAAATGTGGGAAGTGGGTGTGGCTCAATGGATAGAGCTCCCGTTTACCATATGGGAGGTCCCAGGTTCGCTTCTCAGGTTCACTTCCCGGGGCCTCTTTGTGAGGGCTGGCCGGCCCCCGCGGCCCGGTGGGCTGATGCAGCAAGACCTCACAACAGGAAGCGGGTGTGGCTCAACCGAGAGAGCCCCTGTTTACCATGTGTGAGACCCTGGGTTCGCTTCCCGGGGCCTCCTTGTAAGAGCAGGCCAGCCCGCACGGTGCGGTGGGCTGATGCAACGGGACCTCACAGCAAGGGGGAGATAAGCAGACACGGAGAAGACACACAGAGAATGGACACAGCAAGCACAAGCAGCAAGGGGGGGATAAATAAATAAATAAATAAATCTTTAAAAAAAAAAAAAGAAAAGAAAATGTGTTGTCATTTACTGCCACATTGGATTTCCAGAATAAATTCATATTATTTGCTGCCATTTCTTTAGAATGATATTATGTGAGTTGAAAGTTTACAAAATTAATAAGTGGCAGAGCTGAGATTTGAACCCAAGTCTGAGTCTTCTGAATCTAAATCAAGTTCACATGCTGTAACAGTTTGAAGTTCTTTCATGAATAAAAAAAAAAAAGGTTATGTACTTAAACTAATCTATTCCTGTGGGTGTGGTACCCTTTGATTGCATTAGATCACTTTAGCTCACTTGATATTTACTTGATCCATTTTAAAGCCCCCCTTCCCCATTTGCTGTTTTGTGACCATTCGCTGGGCAATTCTCTGTGTCTGTTTCATCTCTTCTCATCCTCCTCCTCCGGTCTTCACCAGGATTCGATCCTGAAGACCTCCAATGTAGGAGAGAGGTGTTCTACCATCTGTGCTCCTGGTTTTTGGAGCTTTGGGAGCATCTCGTCTTGTCTCTCTCCTTTTACGTCATCATCTTGCTGCATGGCTCCCGACACAGAGCCTGGCAGCCCATGCGCCTTCTATATATTTTTTTTTATTTTACCGGGAGGTCCCGGGGATCGAACCCAGGTCCCTCCATATGGCAGACGGACACCCAACCATTTGAGCCACATCCGCCCCCTGGATTGATTTTTGATTGGACTACATCAGTGAAGTGAGAGTCAGGTTGAGTCTATGCTCTCTTACTGGAGCTTTATATAAACAGAGACACAGAGAGACACACACACAGAGAAAAAGGAAGCTGCCATTTTTGATTCTACCATGTGAGAGAGGACTCAAGGATCACTAGCAGCCAAAGCTTAGGCAGGAAGCCCCCAAGAAGCTGGGTCCACGGAACAGTTCAAGGCTGAAGAGAAGAGCCATATGCCTGATAGCCCACAGACGAACTCAGGAAGGAAGAGGAGCAGCCAAGACTGAGAGAGGAGGCCTAGAAAGAGACAAGCCTCATGCCTGGTTGCCCACAGCTGAACTCCAGGAGACAGTAGATTCTGGAGGGGAAGGCAGGGACCTTGGTAGATATCAGTGGCCATCTTGCTTTGCCACATGGCAGGAATCCAGGATCACCAGTAGCTGACTTTGGTTAGGAAACATCTCTGCTGATACCTTGATTTGGACATTTCACACCCTCAGAACTGTAGATTTTACTCTAAATAAAATTCCCATTATAAAAGCCAACCCATTTCTGATACTTTGCATTGGCAGCCCTGTGGCAAACTACGACACATGCCAAACCCAGAAAGATTGATTTTAACATGGACATGGGACTCTTTACCTAATCTCCCTCTGCTTTATATATTTAAAAGGGGGGAAATAGTAGCATTAAGTTTTTTTGAAGATTAAACCTTAAAAAGTTAATTTATAGGGAAGCAGATATAGCTCAGTGGTTGAGCACCTGCTTCCCATGCACAAGGTCCTGGGTTCAATCCCCAGTACCTATGAAAGAAAAAAAGAAGTTAATATATGTAAAGCACTTGGAATACTGCCAGCAAATGCCAAAAGTCCAATATATTTTTATTACTATAGTTCTAATTGCCTTCTATAGAATATAATAATATAGTATATTACATTGTTTAATTAATATAGATAATTGTTTTAATTCTTATCTAATAGAATCCCATGACAATATGCAATCATTTTCATGCAACACACATTTATATTGACTTTATACTGAAAGAACTATTTAAAATTTTTAAAGCACAAATGTTTTCATCGTTATTGCCCTGTGATTTTCAGTCTTAGTTCCTTCAGCAGTCCCATCAGAAATAGATTGCCATAGGGGGGCAGATGTGGCTCAAATGTTGGGCATCAGTTTCCCATATGGAGGGACCTGAGTTCGATCCCCGGGACCTCCTGATAAAAATAAAGAAAAATATAGAAGGTGCGTAGGCACGCCGTCAGGCCCCATAAGCAGGTGAGCCCCCAGGACCCGCCGAACCATGCAGCAAGATGATGATGTAACAGGAGAGAGACACAGGAGGAGAGCCAAGACGAGATGCACCAAAAAAACAGGAACTGAGGTGGCGCAGGTGGCAGAATGCCTCTCTCCCACATCGGAGGTCCCCAGGGTCGAATCCCATTGAAGACCAGAGGAGAAGGATGAGAGGAGAGGGCAGGAAACAGACACAGAGAATTGCCCAACGAATGGACACAAAAACAGCAAAAATGGGAAGGGGGTTTAAAATGGATAAAAAGTAAATAAATCAATTTAAAAAGAAATAGATTGCCATAGATTCACAAATTTTTATATTAAGTATGTTCTCCAAAATATTATTGGAAGCTCTTAAATGGAAGTGATAAAACTTTTTAATAAAATCTGACAATGTGCCTCGGCATATATATAAAATCAAATATGCAAATGGAAACTAAAAACCTCAATCAAATATCTATATAGTTGGTCAGCATGATGCCATGTGTACAAGTATTTGGAAATACATCTATGATAGTTTAAGTGTCATGATTTGTATCCAAACACAGGACATTGATGGGCCCAGGGCATACTTTTTAATATTCACCTATATATTCTTATGTTTGTTCAGTTATGCTTGGTCCTGGGGAACCACAAAGATGAATAATAGCCCCTGTCCTCAAAGAGCTTTCAGGATAGCAGGGGAGTAAAAAATGCACAAAAATACCTGTATCAAGGAGATCGAGCAATATGGTCTCTAAGGTTAGTGGAGATATAGGTATATATCTATGTAGGAGTCTAATTCAAAAACGGACTGTGATAAATACTATAACTTGGTAGTGGTATCACAGCCTCTGTGATTTTGGAGGGTTATAACATTCTTTTGCTCTTCTGTGTCCTATTAAACGTTTCACCCAGATTTGGCTGTGTTGCAGTGGAGGCTAAAATGATCTCTGAGCCTGAAATACATGCTGGGATCCCTGAGAAGAAAGACACTGAAATAAGTGTTTATTCCTTCACTGCTGCTACACAGCCTTAGAGAGAAGCTTGTCAGAATATTTGCTTAAAGATAAGTCTGTAAGATTTGCAAAGAGCATTTTCTAAAAGGGCTTTCATTGTTCCTTTTTTGCATTAATTGTTCTTGAAGTGACACCATGGAACAGTTTGCTATTTAACTTTCTGATGAAGTAAAATCTTCAGTTAATATTGTATTTGATATAACAACATATATATGAAACTTTACTCATGTATATTAGTGCATTTTTGCAGAGTTCAAAAGTTAAATACAGGGGGCGGATGTGGCTCAAATGGTTGGGCATCCGTCTGCCATATGGAGGGACCTGGGTTCATTCCCCGGGACCTCCCGGTAAAATAAAAAAAATATATATATATATATATAGAAGGCACATGGGCTGCCAGGCTCTGTGTGCCGGGGAGCCGCCAGGATCTGTGTGCCGGTGAGCCGCGGAGCCGCCATGCAGCAAGATGATGACGTAAAAGGAGAGAGACAAGACACGATGCTCCGAAAGCTCCAAGAACCAGGAGTCGAGGTGGCGCAGATGGCAGAACATCTCTCTCCTACATTGGAGGTCTCCAGGATCGTATCCTGGTGAAGACTGGAGGAGGAGGATGAGAAGAGGTGAAACAGACACAGAGAATTCCCCAGCAAATGGACACACAAAAAAACAGCAAAATGGGGAAGGGGGGGTTTAAAATGGATCAAGTAAATAAATAAATCTTTAAAAAAAAAAAAGTTAAATACAAACAACTAATTGCCTTTGAAGATACACCATAATGATACAGAATAGATTAATTTTAGAAGCTAGAATGATTACACTGCATGTGTAACTTGATTTCAGCGTACAAGTTTTATTAGGCAATTGAAATTGAAAATAGTTTTCTTAAATAAGGAAGAATGGAATTCTCAAAAGAAAGCTACATGAATGCTCTATTTGTAGCAGAGTTAAACCTCACTAACAATTGTGTTGCAGCAATGATCAGTTAGTATGTGAAAATAAGAACAAATACCAGTTTGTAAAATTTCAAAAGAGATAGTAATACTCTTTATAATTTGAGGCACTATTGGAATTATTTTTTTATTATAAAAGTTGTAGGTTCAGGGAAAATCATGCAGCAAATACAGAGCTCCCATATAACCCCACACACACAGTTTTCCTGTTACTGACATTTTGCATTTGTGTATTACCATTGTTACAACCGATGAAATGATACTTTTATAATTATACTATTAACTATAGTCCATAGTTTACCTTAGGATTCCCTATGTTGTACAGTCACATGGGTTTATTTTTTAAATTTCCCCCCTTTAACTACATTTAAATATATAATTCAGTGGTGCTAATGACATTCACAATATTGTGATACCATCACCTCCATCCATTACCAAAACTTTTCAGTCATCCCAAACAAAAACTCTGTACCAATTAAGCATTAACTCCCTGTTCCCTACCCCCTCTCGCCCCCATAACCTGTATTCTAGTTTCTGACTTTATGTATTTGCTTGTTCTAATGATTTCATATCAGTGAGATCATGCAATTTTTGTCCTTTTATGTCTGGCTTACTTCACTCAACATGATGTCTTCAAGTTTCATATAAAACATTTTGTTTATCCAGTCATCGTTTGATGGACACCTGGGTTGCTTTCATCTTTTGGCAATTGTGAATAATGGCGCTATGAACATCGTAGTGCAAATATCTGTTCCATCTCATTTTTCAATTCTTTTGGGTATACACGTAGTAGTGGGATTGTTGGGTTATATGGTAGTTCTATATATTAGCTTCCTGAGGAACCGCCCAATTGTCGTCCACAATGGGTGCAGCATTTTACATTGCCACCAGCAATGAATGAGTGTTCCTATTTCTGCGCATCCTCTCCAATACTTGTTATTTTCCATTTTTTTAATAGTTACCATTCTAATGGGTGTAAAATGGTATCTCATTGTGGTTTTAATTTGCATTCCCCTGATGGCTAATGATGTGGAGCATCTTTGCATGTGTTTTCTGATCATTTATATCTGTTCTTTGGAGAGATGTCTGTTCAAGTCTTTCCCAATTTTTTTAAAAATAAATTTTATTGATACATATTAATAAAGCATACAATTTATCCAAAGTGTACAATCAATGGTATTTGGTATAATCACACAGTTGTGTGTTCATCACTTCAGTCATTATTAAAGCATTTTCATTATTTCAATAATAATAATAAACAAAAAACAGACAAACAAACAAGAAAATTCCTCACCTCTCAATCTGTTTCCCCTGCTGTACATACCTCCTATTTCTGACTATTCCTGTGCAATTATTTATTTGTTTATTTAGCAGTTTTATTGAGATATATTCACATACCATATCATCTGTCAAAAGAGTATAATCAATGGCTTTTTTCTAAGCTGTTAAAATGTCCTTTATTGTAAAATTGTAAATAATTTTACAATTAAAATTTGAAAGAAATTAGAAATTTTAAGAGCATGCAAGGCCAGGTTAGATTTAATATAATTAATTATAAAAAATAGATAGTGAGAAGTGGTGTGGCTCAAGCATTGGGCACCCACCTTACAAATGGGAGGTTCCGAGTTTGGTTCCCAGTGCCTCCTAGAGAAGACAGGCAAGACAGCAAGCTGGCACAATGGGCTGACGTGGCAAGCTGATGCAACAAGATGAACAACAAGGAGACACAAAGATGAAGCACAATGAGAGATACAACAAAGCAGGGAGCGGAGGTGACTCAAGTGAATGAGCAAACCTCTCTCCCACATTGGAGGTACTGGGTTCAGTTCCCAATGCTTCTTAAAGAGAAGACAAGCAGACACAGAGAGTGCATGAGGAATGGACACAGAGAGCAGATAGCAAGAACAAACAACAAAGTAGGGGGGAGAAATAAATAAATAAAATAAATCTTTTAAAAAAATTAGATAACAGGGAAGCAGATGTGGCTCAAGCAGTTGGGCACCCAACTACCACATAGGAGGTCCCAGGTTCGGGTCCTGATATCTCCTAAAGAAGACAAGCAAGGCAACGAGTTGATGCAATGAGGAGACATGGGGAAACACAACAAGAGACACAACAAGTAGGAAGCAGAGGTGGCTCAAGCAATTGGGTACCTTCCTTCCACATGGGAGGTCCCAGGTTCGGTTTCTGTTGCCTCCTAAAAAAGAGGCCAACATACACAGAGAGCACACAATGAACAGACACAGAGAGCAGACAGCAAGCACGACCAACAGGGGTGGGGGGCCGGTGGAGAAATAAAATAAAATAAATCTTAAAAAAAAATAGGTAGCATAGCAACAAACATTTATAAATGTTGCTATGCTATCTATATATATAAACATAATAGAAATTAATTATAACATAATTCTAATTTTTATATTACAGCTCTAACTATTGGACATAATAATCTCTAAGAACGAAATAAATTATTGGTTTAGTTATTTAATTTCCATTAGGCCATAATTCTTTCTAGATAATCAAATTCATATTTGGGAATTCTTCACATTTTATTGGAATGAATTAGAGCAGATAACAATTTGTTAAGTCATAATTTTATAATTACAGCAGATAACAATTTGCTAAAAATCTTGTTCAACAGTAGTCATGCTAAATCATTATTGATACAGATAGATTATTTTAATTAAAGAGTATGAATAAGAAAGGATTAAAGAAAAATGAAGTATCCAAAAATATATCTCTTCTCCATCCCTCCTCAATTAAAAGCAAGTGTTTATTTTGCATGAAATAAATTACAGAATACTGATCACAAGAACAATTTGCCAGTTGCACTGAGTAATTATTGTTCATATACTATAATGTTGTTATTTTATATTTATCTGGCCTGCTCCAGCTCTTTTTTGTTACTATTTTCATGAAATACTTTTTTCCAACCTTTCACTTTTTACCTGGTTATGTCCTTACGTCTGAGGTGGGTCTCTTATAGACAACATATAGACAGCTTATAGTTTTTCAACCACTCTATCAGTCTATGTCCTTTGACTGGGGAGTTCAATCCATTAACATTCAGTGTTATTATTGTAAAGGTATTACTTAGTTCATCCATTTTGTCCTTCGGCTCTTTTTGTCATATCATTCTATTGTCTGTCTTCCTATTCTTTAGTTTATCCTTCCTAATACTCTTCATTTCTAAACTCTTCTCCAAATCTCTCACTCTTGTTTTTTCCTTTCAGGCTGCAGCACCCCCTTTAGTATCTCTTGCAAATCTAGTCTTTTGGTAACATATTCTATCAGTTTTGGTTTGTGTGTGAAGACTTCGCCCTCATTTTTGAAGGCCAGCTTTGCCGGATAAAGAATTCTTGGTTGGCAGTTTTTCTCTTTCAGTGCCTTAAATACCTCATACCATTTTCTTCTCTCCTCCATCATTTCTGATGAGAGGTCAGCACTGAATCTTATCAAGGTTGCCTTGTATGTGATGCTTTGCTTTTCTCTTGCTGCTTTCAGAATCTTCTCTTTATCTCTGATATTTGTCATTCTGAATAGTAGGTATTTAGGAGTAGGTCTATTCGGATTTATTCTGTTTGGGGTGCGTTGTCCTTCTTAGATATTAATATTTATGTCTTTCCTAAGTGTAGGGAAGTTGTCAGTCATTATTTTCTCAAATATTCTTTCTGTCCCTTTTCCATTTTCTTCTCCTTCTGGGATACCGATAATGTGTATATTGTTGTATTTTGCATTGTCATTCAATTCCCTGGGACTCTGTTCCATTTTTTCCACTCTCTTCTCTTTCTGTTCTCCTGTCTTTCCCAGTTCAGATGTTCTGTTTGAAGTCACTAATTCTGTCTTTGAGCAATTCAAATCTGCTCTTATGTGCCTCTAATGTATTTTTTCTCTCATCCATTGTGTCTTTCATTCCCATAAGGGCTGTTACTTTTTTTTTGCAGGCTTTCAAATTGTTCTTTGTTTTCCCAGTGTCTTCTTAATAGCCTTTCTTTAGTCATATTTTCTTTAAATTCTTTGAAGTGATTTAGGAAAGTTGTGTGATTATCAGTGATTAATTGTATTAAATCTTGTATCTCTTCAGGATATTTGGTTTGTTCTTTTGGCTGGGCCATCTCTCCTGTTTCCTAGTATGGCTTGTCATTTTTTGCTGATATCTAGGCACCTGAATATGTTGGTGAATTTACTCTGATGGCTAATTTCTCTCTCACTTATTGTTTTTTTCCCATAGCTCTTCTTTGATATTTGGTTCAACTTATTCTCAGTCTTTAAAATTGCCCAGCTTAAGTTTTCAAAATCAGGCCAGAGACTCATTGATGGGATGCAGATTTTCTCCCAGGGAGAGCGTGAACAGTTTTTGTCCATGCAATTTCCAGACCAGCCAACAAATGGTGCTAGTCAGTGCACCTTTCCATGGAGGTGTTTCAGTCTCACCTTTCCTGTGTTCCTGTGTTGAATTTCCAGATCAGAGATTCAAAGCAGGCTCTACTGGCCGAATTCACTGAAGAAAAACACCCTGACCTCCCTTCCCTTTTCCCTTGAAACAGCTGACAGGGAGGAAGATGTCTGTTCCCCTCTCAGTTGGCTACAGTGAGCCAGGTGTTTTACCCCAGCTTAATATCTTGGGGGTGGGGGAGGGGAACCCTTCCTGGCCACCACAGGGGCTTGGTAACTCAGCAGTTGTCATTTTAGCTTCTTCATCTCTCTATCCCTCACCCTCCTGGGAGTTATATAGCACTCTCCTGGTCTGCTGACCCCTAAAGCAGGTCCTTCAGACAGCTTTTGACTCTTTTTCCATTGTTTTTGTGAGAGCAATCAGCTCTGCTGTCAGTCTATCGCCATCTTCCCACAGTCCTTGCCCATTTTTTAATTGGCTTGTTTGTCTTTTTGTTGTTAAGCTGAAGGATTTATTTATATATTCCGGATATTAATCATTTATCGGATATGTGTTTTCCAAATGTTTTCTCCCATTGAGTAGATTGTTGTTTTACTTTTATGATAAAGTCCTTTGAAGAAAAAAGTTTTTAATTTTGATGAGGTACCATTTATCTCTTTTAATAGACTACTTTTTAGAGAAGTTTTAGTTTTATAGGAAAATTGAGCCAAAAGTACAGAGAATCCTTATACTACACACATACACAGTGTCCCCTATGATTAACATCTTACATCAGTGATGTACATTTATTACAATCAATGAACCAATACTGATACATTATTAACTAAAGTCTACCATTTACATTAGTATTCACTCTTTGTATTATAGAATTGTAGGAGTTTTGACAAATGCATTATGGCAGGCATACTCCATTACAGTATCACACAGGATAGTTTCAGTGCCCTAAATACCCTCTGTGTTCCACCTATTCATCCCTCAACATGCCCCCTTCCTAAAGCCCTGGCAACCATTGATCTTTTTACTGCTTCTACAATTTTTCCTTCTCTAGAATGTCATAAAGTTGAAATCATACAATAGGCAGCCTTTTCAGACCAGCTTCTTTCACTTAGCAATACACATTTAAGGTTCCTCCAGGTCCTTTCATAGCTTGATACCTCATTTCTTTCTATTGCTGAAAAATATTCCATTGTATGGATTCCAGCTACTTTTTTCAACTGCTAACTTAAGATATTTTAAGTACAAATTCATACTTGTGTGTAGGTATGTATTTGTCATTGACCCTGGAAAAACACCTAATAATATCATAGAGGAACACAGAGAAATTTAGGTAGGTACACAGAGAACTAAGAAGTCCAGGACCCTAACCTGAATGAAGAATTGTGACAAAAAAGAAGGAAGAGATGGTGGTGGAAGAAGAGGGAGAGGTAGTAAAGGAGCAGAAATGTATTTAAGAGATTGATTTGTAATAATTAGGCTCTGCAGGCATCAGAATATTTTAGCCAATTATGAAGGGTGTTTGAATGTTATTAAGCCAATAAAGAATAAAACACTTCTCGATAAACTTCATTGACTAAATATAAGCATTCATTTTTGCTCTCTTCCAAAGCATCACTTAAATGGCAATAGAAGAAAAAAAAATTAAGGCATTAATACCTAAGGACAAAGAGAATGGGAAAGGAGAGAACAACATCTTGAAAACTGAAAGGCAGATATGCATGTGGCAGCTGACTTAAACTCAGGGAAGCTGAATCCTAACTGCAGTGGGGAAAGCTAAAAAGTTGTCAGATTTGGTCTAGTAGATCCCTCAGAAGGCTAAGAAATTGGTGGTTCAAGAAAGCTCTGGGGAAGCGGATTTGGCTTAAGCAATTGGGCTTCCATCGACCACATGGGAGGACCCAGGTTCAATCCCGGGGCCTCCTGGTAAAGGCATGCCAGTCCCGTGTGGCTCGAGTGATGTAGCAAGATGATGATGCAACAAAAAGAGAGAGACGCAAGGCAAGACGTGACAGAAATCAGAAACTAAGGTGGCACAAGGGACAGGGTACCTCTCTCCCACATCGGAGGTCCCCAGGATCAAATCCCGGTGACCTAAAG
>JAQZBX010088838.1:0-12700 GCA_029593785.1 Cabassous unicinctus
TTTTTAGGAGGTACCAGGGATTGAACCCAGGACCTTGTATATGGGAAGCAGGCACTCAACCACTGAGCTACACTTGCTCCCCAAGATAAGGACATTTTAATTCAGCTTTATTATATTGTGGTTCACTCAATTATAATAATATGAAAAAGAGCCTTCATAGAGTAAAGCAACAAGCCCAGAGGGATGTTGGGAGGCGATATATGAAGACAGTTTTTTGGAAAATGTAACACCTAAGCTTTATTTTAAAGGAAGAGAAGTTCTGTGTCCCAGAAGAGATTGGGGAATAAAGTGAAGGCTAAGTTTGAAGCAAAACAAAACAAAAATAGCAAAGGGTGGGATGGGATAAGAGACTAGTCTAGGAGTGGGAATCACAGTGATCTTTGTCATGAAAGGAAAGAGAAGAGGGGGGAGATGGAAGAGGGAGGAGTAGGAGTAGGCAGAGAAGAAAGAGATTTGACAAGATTCTAAGAGTGTCAAATAGAGAGTAGGATCAAGCATTTATTTATAAGATTGTCAAACAGACAGTGGATCAATTGATTATTTGATCAATTATTGCCATGAAGAGAAAGTAGCTATAGGTGTGTTTTATCAAATAGCTAATGCATTAGTTATGTTTGGGGAGGTCAAAACAATAGACAAGAAATTTATTTTACTGCCAGCTAGAGTTGCAGATCTTCATAATTTCTGGATATACAACACAATATGATCTTAGAACTATTTCTCTAATCCTGACCTAATTTTATATTTTCCTGCCCTGGTTTATTTGAAAATGAGATATTATATGCCTTGAACTACTCCATTCTGGTTCAGCTTCTTCTTTTAGTTACATTTAAACAAGATTTATCTCACCATCATATCACTTATTTTAGTGGTAATTTGGTATTTGTTTCCATAAGCCTTTGGTATTTGGTCCTTTACATCATGGAACTATGTTATGCTTGAGGACAGGAGATATATCTCCTGTGACTAACTTAGTGTGTTGCATATAGGAGAGACTAAGCAGGTAATTAATAAATAAATGAATTGTTGGACAATATTACATATTTTACTGCTCCCACAAAAAATTTGTTATTACCCTTAACTTTAACCATTTTTAACATCTTCTTTTTACAGCTCATTTCGGGTATATTCGTGCTGTAAATCAATTTTTAAAATAGTTATCATACTGAAATATACCAAGTTTCTAAAGGGAAAGAATTATATGATACTCATTATGTATTATGAAATTTCTTTAAAATGGACTGATGGAGTCAGTTTAATTATTATTAAACTCATAATACTTGTTTTTATTTGGACTGCATTGAACTGTAACTCATTCTAAAAGAAATGGATTATAACAAAACTTTTGTAATAATACTGGCTTTTTCATGTTGCCAGTTGTACTAGTCAGACAAAGGGTTGCTGATGAAAAACAACCAGAAATCTGTTGGCTTTGATAAAGGGTTATTTGAGGTAGAAGCTTACAGTTACCAAGTCATAATGCATATGTTACTTCTCTCACCAATGTCTGTTGCCACGTGTTGGAGAAAGATGGCTGCTGATGTCTGTAAGGGTTTATGCATTGTGGGATCCTCCCTTTCTGGGGCTCATTTCTCTTTGGGCTCAGCTGCTCTGCTCTCCCCAAAAGACCAGCTGTAGACTGTCAGGCAAACAACTTGTCTCTCTTCCCAGGGCCTCTGCCATATCTAATGGAGACTTCTCTCTTTCCTCATGTATCTGCTTCTCTGTGTGCTTACATTCTGGGCTCCAGGATCAAAACTCCAACCTCCTTTCCCTGTGTGCAGTTTCTCTGTGAGTTCCTGCCCACCAAGGGGGCAGGGACTCAATGTCCTCCTGACATGGCCCAATCAAAGCTTAGTGGCAAAGCCCCAGGATGTGTATATCTATTGCAGGTGATGTGCCACACTAATGAAGGATGCTTATGTGTGAGGTTGTGGGAGGAGTGAGAGGGGAACATATGGGAATCCCTACAATTTTTGAGTAACTTTTATGTAATCTAAGTATCTTTAAAAAAATAAAAAATATATATTTAAAAAAAAGCCACATTGACAGATCCCATTGACTGCCAAAATAAACATTACCTCAAATAGTGGGGCTCCTGAGGGCTCTTGAAACATCCAGACACTAAAGTCAGGGTAGATTGCTCAGGAGTTTGATGCCTTGCCAATGGACTTTACTTTGGAATTTATGCTCCCCCTTGTGACAGAGTTGGACTCAGTTGTGGTTTCCCTAAACATGGCTCTTCTGACCCTTATATTTGAACCTATAATTAGTATTAGAGTTGATAAGTGTACATCCAAGAGTCTAAAATCTTTGGGCTGTCCATGTGCCAGCTGGATCCTGAATCTCAATGGAGTTGCAATAACTACTCTCCAGTTCTTTGGACTCACCAAGGACAACTAAAAAGATGATTATGGACAATGACCATCTCAAGGAACTGAAAGAGTCTACAACTGCAAGACAGGCCCATGCATCTGCCCCATGGGATCAAAGTACCCTCTCAATTAGAGGTGGAGTGGGCATCACTACCCCAAAATCCCCAGGATTGGGGAATGAACTATAGGCTAAAGTAGACTTACTGGTATTCTGCTGTAGACTTAGAGTGATTCTAGCAATGGAACAACTTACATTATTGATGTGGCGACAGTGGCCACTGGAGGTTCTGAGAGGAGGGAGAGGGAAGAACAGGTGAAATATGGGGGAATTTTTGGGACTTGGAAACTGTCCTGAATGACATTACAGTGACAGATACAGGTGATTACACTTCTTTCCATAACCTACAAAATTATGTGGAAGAGAGTGTAAACTACAATGTAAAGTATAATTCATGCTTAGTGGCAATGTTCCAAAATGTTTTCATGAATTGTAATGAATGTACCACACTAATGAAGGATGTTGTTAATGAAATGAGGGAGATGTAGGGAGTGGGACATATGGAAATTCCCTATATTTTTATGCAACATTTATGTAATCTAAATAACTTTAAAAAAAATAAAAATATATTTAAAAAAGAAACATGGTAAAATGGAGTTTATTCCATAACGGAATATAACAGGAACCAGACCTGCTTCACCCATGTGGATATTAATTGGGTTAATAAAATACTAATATCTTTATACACATACATATTTTCTTGATAATATATATTATTGCTTCAATAATAACAAATGTAACATTTCATAGTTTCCAATTTCCCACGGAGTAATAACTTATATTATCTACCCTTATTTTCTGACTAAGAATTAGAAGAACAACATTATGAGATTATGTATTATGTATTGGCTCATGAGTATGTTGCTCAATTTGCTGGGGAAAGCCATACTGCTAAACTTTCTGTCATCTGAAGTATGTCTCTATTGCCATGTGTAGCATCCTTTCTATAATATTATCTGTTTATTTGAGAATAAAAACTAACTCAGTTTAGTAAGAAGAGTTTGGAATCTATTTTTATTTACCAAATAAGTGGAGCAAAAGCAAACCAATATTGCTTGGGAAGGAAAATTTGTAAAATACAAATATTTTAACTAACCATACTTCCATTAAGACTAGGTATAGCTCATGAGAGGGGAAAAATATCAAATACTAATGTAAGAGATGTTGTGACAGTAATATGTGGAGGATGTTATTGACGGAGGAAGTTATGACATTCCAAGACATTTTCTTGGTAGACATAAAACTGAGACATGCAAAAGCATAACTTCTGGAATGTCCTTCTGACTCACTTTGATGTCTCTTAGCCTTATAAACACATTTGTCTCAGGTGCACATGGATCATTCACCATTATAGATGCTGTTAGGTCACAAAATAAGTCTCAGTATTTTTTTTTTCATTATCACTCTATCCTGTGACAGGACCATTCTTCCATGATTTTTGTACATTTCATAATATTTTGTTAAAAATGGAACATACTGAGTAGTACTGTGATACCTCTGGATATCTGGTTTTCCCCTTTGACCTTAATATATATACTCATTTTCAGATTTGTTGGAGCCCACTCATTATTGCTTTTGCTAACTAATTTTGCAGAGTGTAAATTCCTTGTTTTATATGGCCACTGAAGATTATTTTCCATTATTTCAGTGAGTCAGCTGACATAAATTTCATCAATTAAAAAACAGGTGTACCATCCTTTAAATATTCTATTAAAATCACCAGTGGATGGATGTTGTAGCCTCTGTTCTTATCCCTCAGAGACCTTCCAGACAAGCTAGATATGAAACCCCAACTTTTTGAAGGAGAAAATTTCCTCTGTCTGCTCTGGCACAAGTAAGCAAATCTCAGAAGAGAGACTGCTGTACAGATTCTGCCACTGCGGGTCTCAGGGATGGAGGATTGTCACTGGATCGTGCCCACCCTCAGTTATGAAACCTCAAAAGCTTGGCATCTTCTCCCTTTGTTCAGGTCTCCTGTGATTGTTTTCATTGTTCAGTTGTTTGCAGAATTGAAAACAAATAATTCCAACAACTTTTTTCCAGCTCATTGATTGTACTGTTGGTGAGACTAACCCCTAGAATTTACTGTTCTGAAATTTTGCATAAAATCACCTTCTTATTATGATTTTCACTGTAGTTAATGCTTTGGATTAATAATGATTTAGTCAACTCTTTCTTTCTGGAGTCTGATGTGCTTAATACAGCCACTCAACATAAAAACATTCTACATTGCAGTTTTATCATAATACCTGCATGTTTGTCTTTATATCAATATTGTTCATATAAAAATTTATTTTAGTGTATTATATATACCCATATATTCTATATAGTGTGCTTTTATATGCCTATATCTTAGTTGGCAATAACATATGCCACAAACTGGTTGTCTTAAAAATGGGAATTTATGGATTCACAGTTTTGGGAAGTTAGAAGTCCAAAACCAAGGTATTGGAAGTATCAGGTTTTTTCCCAAAATCTGTAAAGTTCTGATGTTGGCTTGCTGCAATCCAAAATCTCTGAATTTTTCACATGGCAATCTTCTTTCTCCTCATTTCTCTTCTACTGATTGACTGCATCTGAATTTCCCTGTGCTTATGATGCCTTCAGTTATATAGGATTAAGACTAACCCTGATTCAATTAATAATCTAATAATAACTAAAATGTTTCCATTTCAAATGAGTTCACACCCACAGGATCAAGGGTTAAGATATGAACATGTCTTCTGGGGCTTGATTTAAACCCTAGAAACATTATCTATCAATTGTCTATCTATCTCTCTATCTATAATCTATCATCATCAACTATCCATCATCATCTATCACCATCTATCTATCTACTTTAGCATATAGGTCTGTTTTAAGCATCTCTATTGCTTTCCACTGTTGTACTTATCTTTTTCTATCACAAAATAATGTTCATTTGATTGCAGTGGTGTTCTATCAAGACTTAAAACCTACCAAGTTACTATAGTATTATTACTTCTTTAAATATAGTTATTCTTACATATTTATTTTTTAATAAAAGTTCCCAAAGAATTACTGATGAGAATGCAGTTCACTTCAACAAGCTGCCTCACTCCTTGTTTTCTCAGTAATGGTAACTTCCACCATTCTTTGTCTTTCCATATCCCCAGAACACATGTCCAGCTCCTAAATGTTTTTCTGTGTGTGGGGTGTGGGGGGGTGAGTGTGATTTCCTGTGTGTAGCAGGGAGAGAAAACTGACACAATATTATTTAAAAATTCATACTGTTTAAATTCACATTCTTATTAATTTTATCCCTTAACCATTAGTGCCTAATGAATTATTGGTCCTTTATTATAAATGGTGAAATCATAGATGGTATCACACCTAATTTCAGAATCTGTACAATCATATTTAGTGACATTTTTCCCATCTTAAAAAAGAAACAAAAACAAATTAAAGAAAACATTACATTTATCTTTATGTTATACAACTTCCCTTAAATCGCTTCTTCTGGAACTCTTGTGATATATTGGGTTTGTGGATTGATCTTTCATTTTCCTCACATATCTTCCTTTTAAAGAAGTATGAGCTTATTGTTTTCTCTGATCATAATAAGAAAGTCAGGAGGTTGTGTCAGTTGGTGCTTTTTGATCTGACTTATTGTGCCAGAGCTGACCTTAATATACACTAATTCTCATATTTGTTGTCTCAGAATTCTATGAAAACATCACAGAAGGATGTCAGTATACATCCATGTTTTAATATTTATTGTCTCAGGATAGTAAAGTAGCAGCTGCCTTGATGGTTAGGCTAATGTGTCAACTCAGCCAGGTAATTGTGTCCAGGTGTTTGTTCCAGGAAGCCCTGGGCTAATTGTAATACAAGAGCATTTATGGACTTCGATCACCAGTGAGTTTATTGCATGGATGGCTGATTACATCTGCATCAATCAGGGAGATTGCATCAGCAACGGGTGACTCTTTTATACAATCAGTTGAATGCCTTAAAGGGGGAAGTGATTTCAACATTCAGAGAGAATTTTCCAGCTTGTCTTTTGACAGTCAACTTCTCCCAGAAACTCAAGGACCTTTCTTTGGACCTTCATCGGAGACCCTGGTTTGCAGCATGCCTGTGGAACCTGGACTTCTGTATCCAGTCACGTGAAAGACTCTTATAAATTCTCATATTATTGACAGATATCTCCTGTTGATTCTGTTTCCCAAGAGAACCTTGACTAACACAGCTTGGTACCGGGAGTGTTTTTTTTTGAGGAACACTGTCTTAAACATAGGATGTTTGAGGTGGTTCTGAGAATTTTGTAATTGGCTCTCTACTCTAATTGGACTCAAGGGTACTAATGACTCCCTTTCCAATAATGTAGAGGTTGCTAACAGTCCATGGCTTGAGCTGGCAAAAGAGATATGCAAAATAGCATCACTGGGTTCCCCTACTTCCATGCTTATAGGAAACAAGGGTTTGGGTGAGAGTGTTTTCAACACCGTAACAGAATTTTGTGAACTCAAAAAGTGTAATGATGTTGGCTGGCAACTCCTAGATACTCTGGATACCATTACAAAAGAAAGAGATGAGCTTAAGTCTTCAAATTTGAAACTTAAATGCCATCTGAATGATATGAAAGTTTCTATGTGTGCCTTGAAAGAAAATCTTTTCTCCTGTAGCCACAGACTTGAGCGATCTGAGAATCAAACCAAGACTCTCATAGTATGAGTAGTAGAATTACAGAGGAAACTAAAATCTCAACCTTGCAGGGTTTCTGCAATTAAAGTGAAGGCATTGATTGGAAAGGAGTGCAAACCAGAGGATTGGGATGGAGACATATGGGATGATAATAATATTGGTGGGGACACTGGAACCCTAAATTCTGCGAGACTTTACCAGATAAACCTGGGATGGCCTGGCCTGTGGAGACAACACCTTGTCAACCTTGTATCATCCAACTTCCAGCCTGCCCCAGGGAGTCCAGACCTCCTTCCAGCCCTGAGGTGGGTACCAGCCAGACTGAAGCCTGCATTGCCCAGCCTCCTGCCTGCCCCAGTGAGTCTGGACCCCCTCCCAGCCATGAGGCAGGTACCAGCCAAACTCCAGAATGCACTGTTCAACTTCCAGTCTGCCCTGAGGAATCTGCCTTCCAACACCTGCCTGAAGAGATAAATCCTGTCTCACCAGAAGAAAATAAAAAGGAATGCCTTGAGATCAGTAGCCTGGAAGACATGCATAATCCTTCTCCTTACCCACCCCTACCACCCCTCTTGTCTTCAAGACCTATTACTAGACTAAAATCACAACAAGCCCCCAAAGGTGAAATACAAAGTGTGACCCATGAAGAATTATGTTATACTTTTAAAGAACGGCATGAATTTTCCAATGTATATAGACAGAAATCAGGGGAATATGTGTGGGATAGATACTAAGGGTATGGGATAATGGTGGAAGGAATATAAAGTTGAATCAGGCTGAATTTATTCATATGGGTCCATGAAGCAGAAATTCTGGATTCAATGCTGTAGCTCCAGGGGTTAGAAAGGGCTCTAACAGCTTGTTTGGGTGCCTGACTGAAACATGGACCAAACAATGGCCTAGCATGTCTGATGTTGAGATGTCCGATTTGCCATGGTGTACAGTAGATGAGGGGATTCAAAGGCTTAGAGAGACTGGAATGCTAGAATGGATTTACCATTTGATACCTGCCCACCCACCCCAGGAATGTCCAGAGGACACACCTTTAACCAGGACTGTAAGGAATAAATTTGTAAGACCAACTCCATCTTCTCTGAAGAGCTCTGTTGTTGCTCTTCTCTTCAGTCCAGATATTACTATAGGGAGGGCTGTAATGGAATTGGAATTCTTAAACATTATGGGGATGATTGGATCTCAGTCCAGTAAAAGTCAAGTATCGGCAGTTAATCGCCAAAGGCAAAGTGGGCCTGGCTACCACAATGAAAGGGAGATTCAAAGCAGCACACAGAATAGTCTGAGTTGCATGGAGTTATGGTGTTGGCTAATAGATCATGGGGTACCTAGAAGTGAAATACATGGGCAGTCTACTAAATTTCTTCTGTATCTGTATAAGCAGAAGAGTTCTAGGTCGAGTGAACAAAACCCTAATTCAAATCACAGACGCAAAGAACGACGGCCAGGTGAAGTGCTTGCTCGAGGTAACGGGAACATGGAATGGGTAGTGGAAGAAAGTAGTGATAAATATGAACTTTGACCACATAACCAGTTACAGAAAGGAGGACTGTAATAGTCATGAACCCTTCTTCCATGTTTCATTATGAGTATGATTGTATATGTACACCAAATGAATTTCTTTGTTTTCTTCCCCAAATTTCCCCCTATCATATGAAAAGTTGCATTAATTTCACATCATAATATTTAAGGATGTCAAGTTTAAGAGTATTACCCAAGGACTTGCACCTTATTCTGTGGGGAATTAATGCATTTCCAGTTTTACTCAGGGGAGTTGGACATTGTTACATGGAAATATATATGTACGCTTGTCTGTTATTGTTTTTACTTAGAGACCAAGTGTGGTTTAGGGTAATGTGTGTGGTTGCTGAGTTGACAAGGGGAGGACTGTGATGGTTAGGCTAAAGTGTCAACTAATCCAGGTAATTGTGTCCAGTTGTTTGGACCAGCAAGCACGTGTCTAATTGTAATACAAGAGCATTTATGGACTTTGATTAGCAGTGAGTTTGCTGCATGGATGGCTGATTACATCTGCATCGATCAGGGAGATTGCATTAGTAATGGGTGACCCTTTTATCCAATTAGTTGAATGCTTTAAAAGGGGAAGTGATTTCAACATTTAGAGAGACTTTCCCAGCTCATCTTTGGACAGCCAACTTCTCCCAGAAACTCAAGGAACTTTCTTCGGACTTTCATCGGAGACCCTGGTTTGCAGCCTGCCTGTGGAACCTGGACTTGTGCATCCCCACAGTTGCATGACAGACTCTGTATTAGTCAGCCAAAGGGGTGCTAATGTGAAATACCAAAAATGGATTGGTCTTTATAAAGGGTATTTATTTTGAGTAGAAGTCCACAAATACCAGGCCGTAAAGTGTTAAGTTTCTTATCACCAAAGTTCATTGCCACGTGTTGGAGCAAGACAGCTGCCGACATTTGCCAGGGTTCAGGCTTCTTGGGTTCCTCTCTTCCAGGGCTGCATTCCTCTCTGAGCTTAGCTCTTCTGGTTCCTCCACAAGGTCAGCTGTAGATTATCAGGTGAACGGCTCACTTCTCTTCTCCTGGGGCCTTCTTTCCAACATCAAAACTCCATCATCAAAACTGCTTCTCAAAAATTACTTCTGCTCTGTTCTTTGCCTTGTCTTTTATATTTGATTCCCCACCCACCAAGGGGTGGGGTTCAATGCCCTACTGACATGGCTCAGTCAATGTCCTAATCATAACTTAATCATGCCCAGATTAACAGATCAGTTTAAAAGCATGATCCAATTATATTTTTGGAATTCATAATTACATCAAACTGCCCAATGGCCACAGACTCATAAAATCTTATATTATTGACAGATATCTCCTGTTGATTCTGTTTCCCAAGAGAACCCTGACTAACACAGCTGCCATAGCTCCTTATCTAGTCCATATTCAAAAAATACAGAACAAAATCTTTCAGCTTCTCTTAAACCCCTTCTTAGCATCAATTTGTCCATACTGCTTATTTATATAATATAAAACCTTATAGTTCCTGATATAAGCCAGTTGATCAAAGAAGAAGACAAGAAAATGATTGCAAAGTCAAGAAACATCTTAGGAATTTTTCAGAAACCTTTAGCAGAATCTTCTGTGCACGTCCAAGGTAGAAAGTTTTGGGAGCTCAAGGCCTTGAACTGGAACAAGGCCAAGACCAAGGCCACAAGTGAACATTGAGTATTTCTCCTTTGACAGCTTCTGACTGTACTACATTATCCTCCACTTTCATTTGGCAATATTTTTGTTTTACTTTTTTCTCTCCACATATTAACTTTTGAACAAATCAAACTGTTCTTCACTTTATTTATTTGTGTTTTACAACTCCTATTATGCCCTTCAGTGTTTTTATATATCATTGTCATTTGACATTGGTTCATTTTAAATCCAAAACTCTTTAATTTTTTCATATTTCTCTATTTCAATATTGGATTCAATTTATTTTTTAAAATGGAATCAGAAAGTTCAGAATTTAAAAGCAATATTTCATTTGTTTTGGTTTGGTTATTACCAAAGTCTTCTCTTTCTTGGTGAAAATATAACTTGCAGCCATTACAGCACGGAAAATAGCTCATACATAAAGACAAAAAGCAATTTTCCACCAATACTTCCCTGGTAACCTATAGTCAACAAGGTTATCTACCCCTATACCTTTCCTTTCATCCAGGCACTGATGCTGTGAAATCACCTATAACACCTACCATTCTGTATTTGTCCACTTCTATGAATGCCTAGAGGGAAATAAGTTAGAAGCCAAGCTGTGGCTAATCTTTCATACTCTAGGACCAGAGGCAGGGGAAATTACCAGATCAAACTACCTTTTTCTGCTTATTCTAATGAGATCTCCTACCGGCAGTTTCTAGGGGAAAGATAACTGAAGGTCCTATCTATGAAATGTGTTCAGGAGGATATACCTGGTTTCCTTAGGTAGCTCATGGTAAACAAAAATGGGTGGAATTAACATACACATTGAAATGGCTTACTGAAACATGTCAAGGCTGTCTATACAATTACTGTAGTATAAAATGGAGGTATTTCCTGACCAAAATAAGGTCATTTGTGTAAGATAATGCCCTTCATGTATGATTTGGAGAACTTCTCTTTAAAATATGGGGCATGGCAGCATGTTAAAGTGGTAAAGTTCTTAGGAGGTGCAACAATGGCTGTGGTTTTCACACTTTGCTTCCAACCCACATCACTTGTGACCTTTGAACTGTTAATAAAATTTTGTACTGCCTTAGATCTTTGTAGTATTTTTTCCTTGAATGATTTAAATTTTCCTATTCCTGAAACTATTTGTTTTCCCTTGAGGAGGTTGCATCTGTGTGTATGCATATGTGTATTTAGAAGCAGACATGTGCACATGTTCAACCAAAAATTTATGACCAACAGCCCTGGAGCATAGATTTTAAGATTGTAAAACAACAGGCAGAAATGGCCTTAACTCACTTGCATACATGGTACCCTATACAGGAACTGGAATGAGTTGAATATTCAATAATGTTGTACTGGAATGGCACCATCCTACATGGACTTCACTAGACTGAAAAACTCCAAATGTAAACTATTTGGCATGTAGTGTATTGAATTTCTTGAGGGAAACACATGAAATAAAACCCATGCATTTGGGGGTAAGATTTTGTCCTGAAGAATTTAAAGTTTTATTTGGATAGAAAGCATTATTTTACTGATATGAAAGAAAAACACCCTTCCATCTATGAAAAATGTACTGACAATTTGATCTCTTCTTCAATTATGGAATATATTTAGAATGTGCTTAATAGTGTGGGATCAGCTGCCCTCAGCCCTGTGGAGATATCTAGGAAAGAAATTCTGAGGGGTGTGGCTACTCTCTTACAAACTGTAAAATAACAAATTTGGGAAGCACTTTGGTCATAGAATGGAATCCTAGACTATATTTGATGGGAGAAGTGATTGTAATAAATATATTTTAAAATGGATAAATTTGGAGGAATAGGAGATTAAGTACTAAAAATGAGACAACCTCTTTTTTCCACTAATTTACAGAGGCATTACTTGAATCCATGTATATTTAATTCAAAATTTGAACATATATATACTAAGTGGAGGATTTATCTTAATTTATTCTAATCTATAATGTTTGGGAAATTTTTTCACAGACAATCACATTTCATCTCTTAGGCCCATTGTATGGAATCAGAGATTCTTACTTTTTATAAACTGGGCTTTAGGTATGCTATAACTTAAGTTCATCTTTATTTACTTGAAAGAAATAATTTTATCTCATACATTTATTCAAATGAGTTAATGTAAAAATCCGTAAAACATGTGTAACACATTTTCAAACATAAAGGAGACATTTAGCAAAAGAATCAATTTACCTTATTGCCCCCTAGGGATTCATTTTCTTTTATGACCAAAATAGTATTTTTAATTCACTCATTGACATGATTGCTGATAAAAGCTGTGCACTTACAAAGAATTTGCATGAGCGCTCTCTTCATATCCCTATTCCTTAGACTGTAGATGAAAGGATTCAGTATTGGAGTCACTACATGATACATGACAGAAGACAGTGTGTCCCTCACAG
>JAQZBX010088839.1:0-12689 GCA_029593785.1 Cabassous unicinctus
GGAAGGAAGGAAGGAAGGAAGGAAGGAAGGAAGGAAGGAAGGAAGGAAGGAAGGAAGGAAGGAAGGAAGAAAGAAAGAAAGAAAGAAAGAAAGAAAGAAAGAAAGAAAGAAAGAAAGAAAGAAAGAAAGAAAGAAAGAGAAAAGAAGGAAGGAAGAGAAAGGAAGGAAGGAAGGAAGGAAGAAAAGAAAAGAAAAGAAAAAGAAACAATGAAACCAAGTGTGATCCAGAATAATTAAAGGAAGCTACAAAGAAAAAAGAAAAAAGAGGTAAAAAAAAGGTCCAGGGCTTCTACCACCTCCCAGGGCTCAGCCTCACCAACTTCATTCAGCCCTGTCCCAGTCTTCAGGAATTGCTTGTCTCACCTGCTTTGGCTTCTTCCTTCTCTACCCATGCTACTTAGCATACTCATCTCAATTTAAATGCTTAGGCTTTCACAAAAGCAAGGAAAATAATGAGACCTCAAATCGCTTCTGAAGTACAGCCCTGCGGATGCCCTAGAAGCCAAGAACACCAAGGAAAACTTAGTGGAACCAACACAAGTTAACAGCCCCATACCTACCTCAGCACACCAATGAGGAAAAAGCTCCTTCTACCCTGCTGAGTGGCAGAACTGCATGGGGCAGGCTGCCAAAGGTAGGGTAGAGGAGCTGGCTTGGACCTCTTAAGAGCAAGGACCTGGATATATGCCTCTTTATGTAACACATAAAACTCTACAGGTTCTTGGTAAATACCAATCAAATGAAATCATGGCTTTTTAAACTTTAGCCAAACCCCTTCTCTTTCCAAAGTAAGATCTTAATTATTTTCATCTTTTCCTCTTATAAGTGGTTCCTCCAATCCTAAATAATTATAGTTACTATTCCCAAATAATCTTCCTTATGTGGAAAGAAAGGTATTTAGGCTACAGAAGAGGCCTGTTTTTAGAGAAGCAGAGAACACTTAAACTTTTTCTGAAATATTTTGTATTTAATTTCCAATACTAGGCTGATGCAACTCAGCATTTTCTTGGCTATTTTAAGTGAAGCAATATATTTCCGGATTGTCTAAGAATGTGGTTCTGAAAGTGTGGTCCACAATCCCTGAGATATCTGACACCTCTCAGAGGGTCAGCAAAGTAAAAAACTATTTTCACAATAACACCAAGAAATTATTTGCCTTTGTAACTGATGGCATCGGGACTGATGGTACAAAAGCACTGATGGTAAAAACTGCATTAGTAGTTGAATTCTTAACACCATGTATTCACAGTAAAGAAAACATGCCAGTTTCACTTAAGAATGTCCTTGATGAAGCAGCAAAAGTTATTAATTTTACTAAGTTTTGACCCTTGAGAATATGTCCTTTTACTATTCTGTGTGACAAAATGAGATCTACACATAAATCATTTCTGCTGCATTATAAATCCAAGGATTGTCTTGAGGAAAAGCACTTGTGCTATTCAGTTGCAAGCCAAGCTCATTGCTTTTTTCATGGAACACCAGTTTCACTTGAAAGAATGACTGACAGGAAAACTGTGGCTATTCAGATGTTAGTATTTAGCAGACATTTTCTCAAGAATGAATAAAGTGAGCCTATCACTTCAAGGATAAAACTGACAGTTTTCAGGCAAAACTTAGAATTTTGGGAAACCTAAAGACTTTTTCTAATGGAATCTGTGGAGATATTAACAAATGCGGGTTTTTGTTTTTTTATATTATAAAATGAAACATCAACATTTGGAAGACCTACAAAAATCAGTAAACCAATATTTTTCCAATAAATAATTAACTTTTTACAAAAACCATGCATAGGTTAAAATACATACAAAGAGCAAGATGAACCAATGGCTTTTAAAACAATAGAACATGTAAAGCTAATTGATACGGTTTCATATTCCGCATTACAACTAACCTCTAAAAAACCATCACTTGCTTCATTTTGGGGTAGTATCAAAGAATATCCACAACTACCTGAAGTTATTAAAATCTACTTCTTTCCCACTATACATCTGTGTGAGGCCAGATTTTCTTTATATATTTCAATCAAAACAATTTTGCAACAGCTTAAATGCAGAAAAAAATATAAGCATCCAGTGCTCTTCTATTAAATCATATTATACATTATTATACGTATTATACATTAAAGAGATTTGCAAAAATATAAAACAATGCCGCTCTTGATGTTTTGGAAAAATGTTTTAGAAATATAGTAATTTTTAATTTAAATTGTTTTATTTATATTAACATATAATGGGCTTATTGTTATTTTAAATGAACAAAGAAATTATTTTATATGTTTCTGAATTTTAATTTCTAAGTGTTGATTGATATAACTCATAAACAAAAGTTCTTTGGGTTCCTCAACACACTTTAAGTTTCCGGTTTGGGGACCAAAAAGGTTGCGAATCACTGGTCTAGGACAACTCAACTTGTCGGTCTTCTTCTTTGAACACTGCTTACGGGCTTGGAACCTAACATCTTTAAAACATAAACCTGGCTATAATCCCCAAGTGCATTTTCTGACCCTTGCCTACACTGAGGCTCCTCTGGTACGTTTATGATGGCTCGCATGGCATGACTGTATTTCACTTCTCAGAGGCGCTTAGTGTTATTTGAAAACTTGAAGATTTTGTCTTTCTAGGCCATTCATAAGGATATTGAAAAGGATTGCCCCCTGCACTTCCTACCATAGAAGGCACCCATTTAACCTTATATGTTTTCTGTCTCAAAGACAACAATCTGCCCTTGACTAAATGTCACCCGCAGTGTTAACAAAATCTCAACCTCAGAATTGTCTGCAGTGTGCAATCTACTGAAAGGCTGATAATAGTCAAAATCTACTACACCCATAGGTTCCCTTCTCTATGGATATATTTAACCCCTGGAGGATTCTTAGGGAATTTTTCAGGCATGAGTTCTCCTTTTAGAGCAATTTCTCCAAATAATGAGTGCCCGATTCAGTATTCTTGGCCCTGCAGGTCACCCTGCATGAGTGACTTATGCCATAGGGTCCTAGTCATTCAGAGATGGTTCATATTAAAATGGCATTCCCTCTTCTAGGTGATCCTTGAGTTTCTGCCTAACTTCTGATGTGAACTTGATCTCACAAACTTACATGCTTTCCTGTTTCTGCAGTTTGTAGACTCTCCTTTCTCTGCTCTCCCATGAAGCCCTTTTTCTTCCAGTGATTTCTTTTACTGCTCTAGTGAACAAATATGATTTGTCCTACAACATATAATTTGTAAAATTGGTGACATTCATTTCTCACGGAGGTATTTTTAAAATCTTCAGGTTCCTTATGTATTTTTTCAAATGTAACTACAGGTATTTATTTCAATGTAGCAGCTTAGTCTTTTTTCCTTTTAAAAATAAAGCATCTTAACGGATTTTTTCCCCTTATTTTCCTCTCCTTCTAGATTCTGAATTCAATCAGGTTGTCACTGTTATATAATAGTTCACCCACAGCCACTTTCTGTAGCTATTCCTGATCACTACTTAGGACAAAATGCAATATATTTCTTTCTTTGTTAAAGACTAACAGAGAAATAATTGTATTATCCCAAACTCCTTATTTCTATATCTGATCCTGATTCAAAAGAATTGCTACAATTTGTATAAATCCTTCTTTTGGGTTAAGCCCCTGGTTATTATCACTTAGTCTAATTTTGTAGCTTCTCTTCTTTATTACACATGTAATAAAGAAGATGATGTGAGGGATACAAATGATGTGAGGGATACAAATAGGCAAGACAATATAAATAAACTCAACATATCATGGTTTCTGACCTCCAGGAGTTTAGTCTAAGGTGGAGACAGGAGCTGACTCAAGCAATTCTTATTGGCACAAACACAGTGCTTTGGGAACACAGGGGAGCATGGCATGAAGTCCTGGAACCATAGCTGCATTACTGAAAGCTATAGTTTGTGTCTTGAGGTTCTCCATCACCTTGTTTCCCGGTGCTCTTGTTTCCCTGCACTACAACCAGTTTGGGTATCGATGAGGCTCAGGTAATAAGTCCAAAGGTATTTGTTCCCATCTACCTCAAGAGATTATATTTGACACCCTGGACTTCCCAGCCGACTCCCTTCTGGATGGTCCTTTGTTTGCTGTTGTGGTTTTGTGCACTGCTTCATCGAATTCATGCCTGGAAACCCACTGCACACCAGCACCGTGGTCACGCCTTCTAGTTCCTTTACTGCTTGGATCTGCTGCGCCTGCTGCCACCACTGAAGAAGTCCTAAAAGACGGGATCACATTTTTATCCCATCTTTGAAGGCCGAGAAAGCAGTGAGTTACAGCTATTTTTGAGCTTTTAGGAGGGCTCGTCTCTTTTGCTTAGCTCCCTCAGGAAAGGAGCGCAGAACAAGCTCTGCAGAGTGGGGATGGAGGTGGGAGAGCCGATGAAGATTCACCACCACACGGTTGAGCACTCATAAATATTATTTTTTCTTCTCACAGTACAGCCCTGCCTTCCTGGAGGCATACTGATTCCAGAGGTTCAAAACTCTTTTATCTCCTCCCTGTTGTCTTATATGACCCAGGAATTCCAGAATCCGACCATCAGTTTCAAAGTCCCTTTGCCATTTTTCCTAGGAGGGGTCCCCGTGACAAAGGAATCTTGATGGAATACCTGGTTATCCCAGCATTTCCGAGGTGAGCATTCAGGTTAGGCATCCAGCCCAATCTGTTCTAGAAAGATGTTTCAATTATCAAAGTAATAAGTATTCGTTTTCAAAAATTCAAATTGTATGCAAGTTATATATAAAGTAAAAATGAAGAGTCCCCATCACTCCCTTCCCCTAATCTCCTCAGAGATAACCACCATTTCAAATTTGATGTCTATATATACTAAAATAAACATTATAACATAATATACTATTGTTTTATTATTTATTATGTATTATATATTTAACATATATAATATACAGTAGCTGACTTTGGTGAGAAACACCTCTTATGGTGCCTTCTTTTGGACTTTTCATGACCTTGGAACTATAAGCTTTTACCCCCAAATAAATCCTCTTTTTAAAAGCTAACTCATTTCTGGTACTTTGCATTGGCAGCCCTTTAGCAAACTAAAGCAGAAATGACAAAATAACAAGACTTAAAAAATTTTCGCCAATCATACTGCTCCTCAAATACAGTTTCACCCCCTTCTTATGTGCACACACCCGTTTTTCATCAGAATTTTCATAGCCTGCTAGTTCTCTGTCCTTTTGCTTGCCTAAACTCTGAACTATGTTCCTTTTTATTTTATCCCAATTCCTAGCATAATGCCTGGCAAATAATAGGTATCTAATAATCATTTATGAAAGAATAAAGGAAGGATAGATGCTGGCTACCAAGTGCTGCAGTACATCCATTGTTTTATTAGCTGCTATCTACATGTCTTTAAAATGACTTTTCTGTCTCTCTTCATGCCAAAGGCTGCTTGAAGAGGTTTTAGTTTAGTCTAGGACATGTGTTATGGAATAATTAGAAAGTGATTTTATGAAATTCTTGGTCCTTAGCCCTGGAAGCACTAGAACCATCTCAGAATCAAGTAAGAGACAAGATGCATAAATTATTTTCAGAAATGGCCACTGCAATTCCCAACCTTTGTGATCTCCTCTCTCATGTTGTTTTTACACTTAGCCATGTAACTTGCTTTGGCCAATGAGACAATAGCAAATGTGATACAAGCAAAGACCTGACAAATGCTTGTATATTTGGGCTTGTTTTTTCTTGCTCCTCTTGGGAACCCTGAACTCACCATGTGAAAAAACTGGGCTAGCCTACTAGAGGTTTAGAGACCACAGGGAGCAGAAATAAGCCTTCTAAGCTGAGGCTTCCTAAACCAACCAGCCTGACAAACACCAGACATGCCAGTGCAGCCATTAGTATCATCCAGGACAAAGCTAACTGATACATGAGAATTTACTGGAAAATGAAAGCATGAGAAGGAATAATTTAGGTTAATTTCACCCCTTAACAAAAACACAAAAGCCCTAAATAAGCTATTAACAGACTAAATCCAACAATGCATGCACACATGCATATACAATGCATCCTAAACAACTTGCATTATCCCAAGAATACAAGGGATTTATCACATAAGTCATCTTATTAACAGATTAAAGGGAAAGTTTTTCTCATTGTCTCAGTAGATGCAGAAAAATTATTCAATAAAATTCAGCAATGATGTCTAATAAAAACTTTTTAGCAAACCCTAACCTTATATGTTTACCTACCAGAAAACTCACACGAAATATCATACTTAATGATGAAAAAGAGAACTTTCTCTTTAAAGTGAAGAACAAGATTAGGATGTCCACGATTATGCTTCTATTCAATCTATTCAATAACATTCTAGAAGTCTTAGTCTGTGCAATAATACACAAAAAAATAAGATACAAAAAAAATTAGAGAGGAAGAAAGAAAATTGCCATTCACAGACAATATGATTGGATAATACAGAAAATCCAAGAGCATCTAAAATCTATTACAAGTTTAAGAGACTTGAACAAGTTGGCAGGATACAAAACTTATATATAGAAATTAATAGAATTTTCTTGCATAACAGCAGTAACTGATTTTTAAAAAAATCACCACAGGCAAATCCCAGTATATCCCAGTCTGCTTACTGGAATATGCCATCTTGCTTGTATTTCCATATGGTATGGATAGATTTGTTGCACATTTCTAAATCCATGAAATCAGAGACAATGTCTTTCTGCTCACACTGTAACGCTAATGCCTGGCACACAGTGGGTACTTAATTAATATCTTTGACTGACAAACCTGACAGGGTGACCAACCATCCAGATATGCCCAGAACTTAGGGGTTTTCCAGGACATGGAACTTTCAGTGATAAAACCAGGATAGTCCTGAGCAAACTGGGACAGTTAGTCACTTTATCTGTCAATAAAACCCAGAATAGAAAGGAGAATTTGTGTGGCCCCAGTTATCCAAGGAATAAATAGTTGCTTTCAGGGTTAACAAAGAAAGGAAATTAATTTTCACTGAGGTTATTTTAGTGGGTGCTTAACCAAGGTAAGCAGAAGTTAAGGGGTGGGGTATGAAGCAATGCTTCTCCACAATAAAAATTGAAGAGTGATATTTTGAGATTTATGACAACATTAAAACCACCAAGATGGGGAGCAAGTGTAGCTCAGTGGTTAAGTACCTGCTTCCCATGTACGAGGTTTCGGGTTCAATCCCTTGTACCTCCTAAAAAAACACAAAAAAACAACATTTTGTAGGACATATAAGATTCTCCCTACACCATGCCAACACAATCTAACATCAACTCAAAGTGAGAAGCCATAAAAGAATTTTCTTCATTAAACTGCAAGCAGGGAGCGGATGTAGCTCAAGCGGTTAAGCACCTGCTTCCCATGTACCAGGTCCTGGGTTGAATCCCCGGTACCTCTTCCAAACAAATAAACAAATGAAAAATCCAACCCTCATTGGGGAGTGGATGTAGCTCAGTGGTTGAGTGCCTGCTTCCCATGTACAAGGTGCTGGGTTCAATCCCTGATACCATCTAAAAAAAAAACAAAAACATTGTAAGCAGCTCAATATCTTTTCTCCCAAATTAACCTGAAAAAATCAAAAGGCCCTTTTTCTCTAGAAATGAAATAGTAGTGAAAGAATACACATCTGATGAAATGACTGCTCTGTAGAAGAAATATAAGTAATTATTTTGCATTACATTCAGTACTCGAAAACTAATTTTTCTAAAACATCCTGAACAACAGCGCAGATTTTCTATTTCAAATTAACATTCATTACATTCAAAATGCAAGGGAAGGGAATAGTGGCAGGCATAAATTATTTGAAAAATAGATATCATTTCCCAAAAAGTGTCCTGTCATTTTCTATGATTTACCTATCCACAAACAAACACAAATTCCATCAGTATTCCTATGTAACTTCCACCTGAATTCTTAATCTCACACATGGCTTCTGTCTCTTTGTTCCTCTATATTAGACAAGTCTTGATGATTTTGCCTTTATGATACTTTTCTAATTCTTTTCTTTGGCCAAGTTGATCCTAGGACCAAGATAATGGGATACATTTAGAGTACTTTTGGATGGATTCGGGGAGAAGTGATGAAAAAGGAGGACAAACATATATTGAGTACCTAAAGTGTGCCTTTAAATCAGTTGTTTCACTTAACACTTAAAATAATTCTAAGAAGTAGGCATTGTTATCCTTGTTTACTTATGAGTAAACTGAAGCTCAGAAAGCTTGAATATACTGAACATGTTCGTTGAGTTACTGAGCTACAGAGTTCAGATTCAATCCCCAGTAATCTATCTCCTAAGGCTGTGCTTTCCAACTCTATCTCATCTGGGTGAACATACCCAGGTGGTTTGGGGAGTCTACAATAAACAAATAATTTGGACCCATAGTTGAAAAGTGAATGTTTCTGCTTTTAAGTAATAACAAATATAAGAAAGTTAATTTCTATAAATGTGTAATACTAATTTTGGATTTTATATGGGCATGATTTTATAACTTCAAATTTTGATTAAGCTCAACTAATAATAAGTGACCTATGTAATGAATTTTGCCTGTCAAAAAGGAAATAACAAACTCACCACTTGGTAGATAAACTTATCCACTTGTTATAGCTTCAATGTATATTTGTAGTTTTTTAAGTTGGAATATTTATTATTTCAAGACTTCATCTGACTTAATAATTAATTAATAGTTAGTAAATAAATTAGTAATTTGATCCAAATTATCTGATACATTATGCAATAGCTCAGCCAAAATAGCTAACTAATGTTTCTTGCATTCAAAAGAAAACTTTGTTAATGCTTGGTTTTCTTAAAATTTATTCTACCCTGCTCAAGTGACATTGGTACCACCATATTCTTTATTAGATTATTTAATAATGCAAATTTTATTTACTTAATAACTGAATGCTGCCAACAAACAGGTTGGCAGAAACAGAACCTTCACCAGTCAAACCTCAGATACGTCAGCAGCCCCAGCTGGCACCTTGATTGCAGGCTTTTGATACCCTGCAGTAGCCAATCTGTGACCCAACTTCTGAACCGCAGAAACTATGAAATAATAAATGTGTGATGTTTTAAGCCACTAAGTTTGGGGTAATATCACTAAGCAGCAATCGATAACTAATATGCCAATTTTCTTAAAATATTTTCTTAAGAGAAATTATAGTCATGATAGGATTTGGGTGCCTTGCATATATAAATACTTATTCCTATTGGAAAAGTTGCTTTTTATAAAAGTATAATATTTATAAGTGTACAAGTCTATATACTTTTTACATATGTATAAAACTATAACAAGGAAATTTGCATAGATTAAGTGGCTTGTCCAAGTTCCTAGTTCCAGGATAGTGACAAATCCAGGGACAGAACTTACCACATTGAAATATGATTTCAGCATTCATATGACATAGAACCAGGAGGAAAATCTTGACAGTCTTACATTTTAAAAGTGTATAATTATCAAAACCTTCCAAGAACTCTTAAAAGGCAAAATTTTTCTCACCTATAAAGTATACGCCCTATGTAAAGTTCAGCATTACAAAACACATCAGAGCTGAATAAAATGATTTTTATCTGTATCTGATTCCTTACTTCACTCCAAATTTTTTAATGATAAAAGAGAAAGTGTTTTTTAAGCTTTATGTTTCATTCAGGTTCTTATTAAATGCACATTTAAATACAGATCCTGAAAAAGAAGGCACAGCCACTGATCTCCAGAAGCTACTAGTTTGAAGCAGCATAGATAGACTTTTCTTGACTTAACAAAAGAGTGTCTTAAAATGTTTCATTTGGCCCTGATAAGAAAGCATTAATGAGATAACACATGTATACAGTGTCTGGCACAGAGTAAATGTGCCTATTATTGTTATTAGTAGGCAGAGAGAGGTGCACAGGGACAATGCGTACCAAATTTTAAGCAAGAGCTGAGCAAACCACACCACCACCCTATTGCTTTGTAATTTCTTATGATTTTACTTTCATCAGTTTGTCATCCTATTTGATAAAAACCCTGATGAAAAGAAAACAGAATGTTCAGCAGTATGCTGAAAGTAACTGAGAATGATTCATCAAAGTGAGCAATTGCCCAACAATTGCCAGATGTGGAGAGTGGCATAAAGTTGCACCAAAATATAAACAAATACTATTGGACTTATGCTAGAAGCCTGAGAAATGTTAATAGGTAAACTGCAGTGTTGAGCAGGTAAAACCTGATATCTCTTCACTTCTTTTTAGCAGACATTTATTGAGTATCTACTGTGGATCCAACACTGTGCTAGGCACTGGGAATGTAAAAATGAACAAATACAGTCTTTGCCTTCAATAAAAATAAATTGCAATAGAGTTTCTACAATAGAATATTATACAAGGCAACACAGACGAGTAAAAGATTAACTTTACCATGGGAGTTAGAGAAAGCTTCTTGGAGAAGGGGATGTCTGAGATGAGTTTTGTGAGATGAATAGAAAGACAACCAAGGGGGCAACCAAGTGCAAAAACACTACAAATGTGCTCCAATTTTGAAACTCACAACAGCAGTCAAGACAGGTGGTACTAGCATAAGGATAGACATATAGATCAATGGGATAGAATTGAAAGTCCAGAAATAAATATCACATTTACAGCCAATTGATTTTCAACAAGTGCGCCAAGACAATTCAATGGGGGAAAAGAGCGCTATTTTCAACAAAACGTGCTGGGTTAACTGGATCTCCACATGCAAAAGAACTAAGTTGGACTGCTTCCTCACACCATATAAAAAATTAACTCAGAATGTATCAACGATAAAATGTAGGCATTAAAAATACCAAACTTAAAGAAGAAAATGTAGGATTAAATCTTTGTATACTTGGGTTAGGCAGAACCTTCCTAGATATGACAATAAAAACACAAGTGACAAAAGAAAAATTGGACTTCAAAGGACACACCATCAAGAAAGTGAAAAGATAGCCCAAAGAATGGGAGAAATTATTTGAAAATTATATACCTAATAAGGGACTTGCACTAGAATAAAGAGCTTTAACAATAGACAAAAACCTCAGTAAAAATATGGGCAAATGATCTGAATAGACATTACTCCAAAGATGATATACAAATAGTCAATAGCACATGAAAAGATGCTCAACATCATTTGCATCAGGGAAATGTAAATCAAAACCACAAACAGATAAAACTTCACTCCCACTAGGAAAGCTATAGTTAAAAACACAGATAATAAGTATTGGCAATGATGTGAAGAATTGGAACCCTCATATACTGCTGATGAGAATGTAAAATGGTACCGCCACTTTGGAAAAACTGTTTGGCAATTCCTCAAGTTTAATCATATAGTTACCATATGACCCAGCAATTCCATTCCTAGTTATATACTCAAGAGAATTGAAAACATATGTCCATACAAAAGCTTGTTCATAACAGCATTATTCATAATAGCCCCAAATTGGAAACAACCCAAATGTCCATCAACTGATGAATAGATTAAAAAATATTAGGTATATCAATACAATATTATTTGGCAGTAAAAAGGACTAAAGTATCGATACATACTACAATATGGATGAACCTTGACAACATTATGCAAGTAAAAGAAGCCAGTCACAAAGAATACATATTATATGATTCCATTTATATGAAATATCCAAGAGAGACGAATCTATAGAGACAGAAAGCAGACTGGTGGTTGCCTACGGCTGGAGGTTTAGGAGGAAATATGGAGTGACTCTTAAAAGGCATAGGGTTTCTTTTTGTGGTGATGAAAATGGTCTAAAGTGACTGAAGTGTTTTCACAATCCTAAAAATATACCCAAAACCAATGAATCCTACAAATATAAATGGGTAAATTGTATGATATATGAATTATATCTCAATAAAGCTTTTTTTTTTTTTTTAAGCACAATGGATATGGGATTTTGAGTGCACAATGGTCCCAATTTTTTACTGCTCTCTGTATCCAAGCCCCTTGCTATGTGACTTTCAACTTTATCTCACTGAAGAAGTGGAGTTATTTTCCCACTTCTTGAATCTAGATTAGCCTTGTGAATTTCTTTGTCCAATAGAGTTCAGGGAAGTCACATGGTGCCAGTTCTGAGCCTGGGACTCAAGAAATCTTGCATGTTTCCATCTGCATCTTTGCTCCTCTGCCATTGTCATGAGAACGTGCCTGCATTAGCCTGATAAAAGATGGGAGATATGTGGTGTAGACCAGATTCTTTTCAACCATTCCAGATGCAGTCATCCTCAATCAGGCAATTCCAGGAAATGTGCAAAAGCTCAGCCATGGCCAGAAGAACCACTGAGTCAAGTCCAGCCCAAATTGTCAACCCACAAATTCATAAACTAATTAGATGTTGATTTTGTAAGCCGCCGTGTTTTGGGATTGTTTGCAGCATTTTTTTTTTCAGAAATAGGTAACAAATATGGTAGGATAAAATGGCATTCAAGTGTTATCTCAGGAACTTGAAGAATGAGAATAGAGAGGATAGGCAATAAGATTCAGAGATGGTTGACCACCAAGTCTCTTAAGGAGAAGGGGTGGGCGGGTTAGATGTACACATCTTCAATTATTAAATAAGTGTGTGGTGTGTGCACATAAAAATGCTGATTAAAAGTAGTACAAGCACTTTGGATGAATTGTATGTTTATTAATATGTATCAATAAAATTGATTTGTTAAAAAAAAGTAGTATAAGGTGGTTGGAAATTC
>JAQZBX010088840.1:0-12702 GCA_029593785.1 Cabassous unicinctus
ACTGTTTTGCTATTTTTAATATATTTAAAATCTGGGTTACTTAAGTCTTTTATATGCACAAGAAATCCAGACATAGAGCAAAAGCCAAGGGGAGCAGCTGGAAGCTGAAATTCAGCAGGAACCAGAAGAGAAAGGCGAGGATATTGCCATGTGACGTAAAAGCCATGGGACCCAAGGATTGTCGGCCAGCCAAAATGCTTACAACCCCCGGAGGAAGCCCAGCCTTCTAGCCTCTGAAACTGTGAGCCAATAAATTCCTGTTGTTCAAATCAACCCATTGTGTGGTATTTATCATAACAGCCTGGTAAACCAAGACCGTTTTGTAGCACCACAGACGTTAAGGGCATAAACTGCTCCCCAAGGGAGCTAAAATAATTCCCAAAGTGTTTGCTAAGCAGTGTCTGTATCCAGGCTGGCTGAATACTGGGAGTTCCCCGAATTAAGTTCCATGTAGAACACAATGTTTATTAAAGGATAAGTAATAACAATATGCTAATAGGAAGATTATACAGATATTAGTAAAACTCAGAGATAACCATAGCAATTGTAGATCTTAGAACAATGAAAAATTTTTTTATGAGTTGGAATATTTTATCACTGACATTGTTTAGAATTGCTAGCACAGGGTGGTGATAAAAAACTCAAACTTACTGCTCTGAAATTGTTATACCACTCTATTTGGAAACTAAACAATTAGGTTTGATTTACTCATGAATTGAACAAGAAATCTCAATAAAAGTATAAAATATTTGGAACTGAACAATAAAATCACTATATCTCAGTGTGGAGCGATTTGCTGCAATGATGTGTAGTGGGAATACAGGTTCAAGAGAACACAGAAACTTTCAGCAAATGATCCCTTTGTTGCACAGAATAAAGAGTCCAGAAAGGGCACATCTCCTTGTCACCTACTAGCACAAAGAATCCAAAAGAGCAGAGAAGATGTACCATCATGGCCAGACTCCTGGGGTGGCCAAGAACTGGGTCCTGGTCCATAGATGGCAGCTCTGCATGACTCACTTCATGCAGGAGAAGGGAGACACGTCTATACTGTTTGAAGGTGGTGTTTATTCATGTTGGGGGGAGGGGTGTCACTGAATTCCTGTTCTGATAAGAATCTGGGGCTACTTGCTAACTGTTTTAGGGTTTAAGGTCTGGTGGGACCTCCTCCCTCCCTGCCCCAGATGGCTTCCTCGTCTGCTCCTTGTTTTTGCTTGTTGTCTGCTCATTGTCTGCTGGTTGTCTGTCTGCTTTTTCTTTAGGAGGCACCAGGAACTGAACCTGGAACCTCCCATGTGTGAGGCAGGTGCTCAACTACTCAAGCCACATCTGCTCTGGGGGCCTCTAAATTAGACTTAACATCTCCCCCAGATTGTGGAATGGCACACAAGAGAAAAAAAGGCCAGAGGATGGCTGCTTAGCTTGTGTTTGTGACTTCCCCAGAGAAGGAGGTAGGGGTAGTGAGGTCTGTGTGATGGCTGCTTAACAGATGACTGTGACTTCCCTAATAGTCAATACTTGTGGTATGGGCTAAAGGGTAATTAGAAGAAAACATGTATTCGTTTTAAATGCACCTGGAGAGAGAGGATGGACAAGTCAACTCCAGAAATTAAAAATGGACAACAAATAATTCTAAAGAAAGTAGGGGAAAGGAAATAATGATACAATCATAATTTTAATAAAATAGAAAACAAATCAATGGATCAAACAGTAATCATTGGAAAGTCTTAATAATATAAACTCATTTCTAGAGCTAAGAAAGAAATTGAATATCAGCTCTTCCTCTGATTCTATTAAAATGATTGATTTTTAAAGGATGTCTTAGATTAAATAAATAATATTCAAAATTATTTGTCCTGCCAATTAAGAATCATAATTGTTTAGTTATTTAATGATCAAGGTATCCATTTGTCTCTAATGGATTTCAGGGAAGACTTGATATATTACAATCATAAATTTTCCACTCACAAATGTAGAACTAGTTACAAAGTTGAGAAATTATGGAATTTTGTAGTTATAAAGGTCCATTGAGATCATGAAATCCCTTCTCCTTACCTAGTTCAAGAATTTTCCCCAAAACATCACTTAACATGGTCATCTGATAGCTGTTAGAACACTTTCTGTGACAAGTAAAGCATGCTGAATGCTGTGAATGACTTATGATTTTAGAGAAATAATAATGTTGGTGAATTTGGAAGGATTAATATGTGACATACAAAGTAAACTTTGACTAAAATTTGATAGAGAAACATTTATATTTGTTTTACACAAAAACACACCGAGCAACTATCACCATTGACCTACAAAGTCCTCTGGCATTCTGATATTGTCATCAAAAGAGAGTGAGGCAGCCCATAATGCAGGAGGTGTTTGCCAACTAGAAAAATGCATCCAAGCATGACATTTGTGCACCCAGTTTCCAGCAAAGAGCTGAATATTCCCCAACTGCAATAGCCAGAGTATTTAGGTAAAATACATTGTGTAGCTTGGTGTTGAATCTGTTTCCTGTGGGAAAGTGGCCTGCTCTGCGGGGGGGAAAATGCTGTGTCAAGATCTCACTCAGCTGCTTTAACAAGCAAAGCATCCATGGAAAAATCCTATGTATACAGTTAACCAGTTCAGGGGACTGCTTTGTTTGTTTTGGCAAAATAGAGAAATCCATAATATAAAAAATTTGGGGGGGAGCAGATATAGCTCAGGTGGTTGAGCACCTACTTCCCATGTACAAGGTCCCAGGTTCAATCCCCGGTACTTCCTAACAAACAAACAAACACCCCAACTCTTATTGGGGAGTAGATGTAGCTCAGTGGTTGAGCACCTGCTTCCCATTTACAAAATCATGGGTTTAATCTCTGGTACCTCCTAAAAAAAGTAGTTGAAATTAGAAAATTTTTGCAGAATAACAAATCTGGAAATAACTATGAGCAGCAGTAAAAATGTCATTTTGAAGTGATAAGTATACTGATTAAAGAACTTCCAAAAGGAAGGATCACATTTTGCTTTATTTATGGCTTAGAGTAGATAGTTCATTTCTTCATGGCAATTTAAAAATAACAATCTGCAGAGCTTTAACAGTTAATCTAAATAAAATTCTTATGAGATGCTGATAGATCAAGTATTTTACATGTTTGAAAACCTTTGTGAAGAAGTAAAATTCAACAGATGAGAGAATTGTAGCACAATGCTTCTCAAAATTTAACTACATAGGAATCACCTGGGGATAATGATAAAATGCAGATTTTGATCCAGTAGGGCTGGGCCTGGGCCTGAGATGCTACATTTCTAACAAGCAGTGCTGCAGCTGTGGACAACAATTTAAATAGCAAGGCCAGCCCAAAGCAGTATTTTCATGATGTTTTGCGACGTTTATAGTAAGAAGTCCAGCAGCCAGTTGTAAGTGTGCTTTCTGGAATCAGGAGACTCAGATGTGGGACCCATAAGCCATAACCATAATTGATAGCTGAAGCCATGGGACTAGATGAGATTGCTCTGCTTTAATTATTTACTGAGTACTAATAAGGTTGGTAGGGAGCACAGAGTCAGACAGCTTTTCTCCATTGAGCATGGATTATGACAGTTTGTATGGTCTCCTGGAATGTTAAATCTAAAATTCTATTTTTAATAAGAACATTAAGCCAACTGATTTATCAAATATATCTTTTTCATTTCAGCAAGGAAGTATTTCTATTAAAAGGGCTATCAAGTTACTGAAATATTAATGGGAGTGCAATATCATGTAACTGAAGAAAATGTTTTCATTGAATTCTGGGTTTTGATAATATTCAGAATTAAGTTCTGTATTTTAATAGGGGTGTTGAGAAAGTGAGATCCTGAATAATAAATTGTGAAATGGCTTAATTTATAAATTGCTTTTAATTATTTTAAGGAAGCTATTTCCCATTTCTTTCAGGACCATGAATTATATTGCCAAGGCATGTTATGAAAAGTTCGTCATTAGGTATGTTTATTGACAGGTAACCATTACGGGCTAGACATGGCTCTGCATGGAGTTAGAAATATAAATTTGACAGTCTCTGAGCAGACTTTGGACCAACAGACTTCTGTTTTGTGTGTGTGTTGAGTGGTGGCTTTACTTATCTTATATATTTACAGTGGGCCTTTTCAATTATATATTGAATGCCATACACACTTCTAACATGACTTGTTGTAAATGCTCTAATGATTAGTTTCCATTTGGAGTCTAAAGTCCAGTAGGGTTTCAGGGAGCTAATGTTTTATTATTTCAGGTTGTCTGTCAAGAACATTCACCATGCCCACTGTGCTTACTCAGCTTGTACAGTGACAGCTACATCTGCTTCCCCATCTGCACCTTTTGGTTTTAAGTTGATATCAGTAGCTGTCTGTAACATTTAAGAATCTGCCAGTGTCTACCGAAGGAAACTAACTGGAGTGAAAAGTCTCCACCTTTCTGCAAAATCTTCCACAAAAAATAGTTCTGTGGAGTGATGTAAGGATTTTTTATGATTGAATCAATTATTGAAGCTGTGATGGTCAAATAGAGATATGTTTACACGTATTCAGAGCTTATTTTTATTTGTTAAAAAGAATACAACTGCGACATGGGTTTTAATGTTGTAGTTAGGCTGTATGTTATTAATGAGCCTGTTTCTGTCATAGATAAAACCGGCTTATAAATAAAATCTGAAGTTATCTCAATGTAGTAAAAAAAATCCTTAACATAGTATACTGACATGTCAATCATCATGCTTGCAATAGTCAGCATATCCTTCTCACTTGCAGCCCTCTGCTGAGATAAGCAGCTAGCCCCAGGCTCTTCCTTAAGCAAAGGGATAGGATGATGTTTCCTAGGATCAGACTTGCCACTGATCTATGAAATGACGTGGCATGAAAAAGTTTCTCCAGCAAGGATAATGGTAATTAACTAGAGAGTACTAGTTGTACTCTCCCCCTATGAAAGTTGAATAGGAAAATACAGAGAGCACCAGTCATTCTGTAATGAGAGGAAAGATGATAAACAGAAAAAGAGCAAATCGTGAAAGAGGTGCATTGATGGTAGAACATTAAGGTGAAGGATCATAAACTGCTTCTGCTGGGGGGATGATTCCCAGATTGCCTTGAATCTTGAAGCATGGCTATTTCTAGGATTCTATGAAATTCCTTTCTTCCTTATTGCTGAATATATCATGATAAATCTCCATTATTTGAGATAAGTTAATTTTACTCCCAGAACAAAGATCCTATTGAATTTGATATGTTTTGACCTGTCTGTATCACAAAGAACAGGGATTCAATACTCAGAAAACTCATCAGAGGAAATGCAGAATTCCAGGAGATGAACTGGTTTACTTTGTCTACCCACTCAGAACAGATAAGGTTCACCTTGTCTAGATGTCTTTCTAACAAAATGCAGTAGGATTCCTGATTTACAGCTTTTCTGAAGACAACAAAAGGCCTTGATACCAATGAATATTGTGGGTGTATATGGTCCACTCCATGCCTTAGAAATTAGTGCTTTGAATGAGCAGGAATCATGGGATGCAATTATGAAAGCTACTGTATTTTTGCCTCCCACTATCCCATTACGCTTGCTTGCTTGATAAAGACTCTGCAGTAGGCTGGTGATTTTGGGGTCACTCCCTAAGTCACAGACAGTCCTAATTTATAGTGGCCAGGTCTTGTGCTAGGTGGGGAACATGCATCATCTAATTTCCATTTCCATATGGTAGTCTATCTCACAGTTCACTTTGGAGTCTGCTAGCTGAGTTATCTTCACTCTTTGTCCAAGCCACTTGTTTCATGTTTATTTATAAGAAGAGTATAAAAGACAAGGAGAATTCTATTGTCAGAGGCTGGTTCTTCTTTTGGGTATAATTCTTAATCAATATGTCTTGGCAATAGTTCTGTTTCCGGGACCTGGAGATTTTCTCTTGGGTCTCACCCACTGCACTCTTGCCCTACTCTATCTGCTTTGGGACATACAGTTCTTACTTCAGGTCCTTATTCCTAGTCAAAGGATTTTCTTACAGAGTAAAAGCTGAAAGAACAAAGAAAAGAGTAAGGGACAAAACTTCACCAACTAATTCTGATGAAAGGCTATATATTAGCTTCCAAATGCTGGACAAGGCAATCTGTTTGCTTTTCTTGTTAATGAAAATGGTGACTCCATATTTAGCGCTCTGCTTCCCTAATTAGAATGTCATGTGTATTCTTCTCTGCCTGCTGGGTTTCCTCTTCATGGTAGGGATTCTTGGTGCTGTAAACATGGGAAGGGTGCTTTGGTGAAGAGAGTATCTCCCTGCTTGGAGTCTCAGCTGATGGACACTCCTTTGTACAACTCCATGACACCATGTGTAACATCAATAAGTTTTTCTTGGCAATTGTAGCTAAAAAATAGCTCAGGGATATTACCATTTAATCATCTTATATGCAGTAGTATGTAGGTTACATAAATGCTGATAGACAAGAAATAAAAATGATTTATAGAGCAGTGCCTTGTGCTAAAAATATCAGTTGCTGAAGATTCTAGAAAATTCAAAATAGAACTAACCTAACAGATATCTGCAGGAGGGAGGTACACAGTATTTAAGCATTTTTCTCCAAAAAAATTCCCTAGTAAAAAAATTATAATTTTATTTCCAATAATCAATGGAAGATTTTCCATTTGTTTGGTAGCACAAACATTAGAGTACATTTGTCCTTTATTTTTCAATTCTGTGATTTAAAAAATTTATATTACAATTTTACTTCTAGCCAAATCTTCTTTACTATTAAATTTTAGAGGGATTAGGAAACAAAACTTTTCAATACAAATTATTCTGTGCTCTTTAATTCTGTTGGGAAAGGTGCCAGTACATGTCTCCATATTATTTTCACTGTTTACTGATTGTAGAATTAGTAGACTAGTTCCTGAATTGAGTAAGCAATTTAATTCACTCTTTCCAAATTATTAAGCCTTCAGTGAATAAAGAAGAGAATGACAAAGGAAGAAAATAATGATATAATAAAAATAAAAAGGAAAGCATTTCAGAATAACATGTTAGAAAATGCTAAGAATTTAAATCTCAGTCAGACTAATGTAACTTGAAGACACTAACACTTTTTCACCGCAGGGGGGCAGTAGCTACTGTTTAACAAGAAACTCAAGTCATACCTTTCTCTTCCGCTTTAAATTTTGAACTTACTTAATTCGTTATGTGATTTTTTTCTACCAACACCCATACTATAGTCCTTGATTTTAGAAAGGTAATCTTTACTCCTGTCTGAAATAATTGGAGCGCCAACAGTAAAAAATAGTTTGTTGAAAGGGTACAAAATTGGAAAGTATGACTTTAGCCCTACATCATGCATGAAAAACTTTCAAAATCTGAGTTCCCAGAAGAAAGTTATGAATACATGAAATTTTTTATTTACTTTTAAGTCAATTCTTCTAAAAGCAGCAACTGTGGACTTTATATTTCACAACAATAGAGGCTGCAGTGGGATTTTGAAGTCACGTATTTCATCCTAGCGTCGCCAGATGTGATTACACTTTTGAGCTATAATTTCTTTTAGAATTTGTATATATTGGCCACACTTTCATTTTGGTTGTTTGGTATGGTGATATTCTTTATTCAGCAAAACACAAGAACCACACCCAGAGGCATTTGTCAGAAAATTACATTTTTGTGGAACAGTCTAAAATGTTAAAAATTCTCTCAATCTTGTTCGATTTCCATGCTTGAATTAATTATGTATCGTATGAGTGGAGATCTTCTTCTATGAGAATAAAGAGCTTTGGGAAATGTTATAAGTAGTGGGTGTTTTATCTCTTTCTAAGCATCAAGGTGTGAGTATTTTCTATTTCAAGTAGGGGTAATACAACACAGTTTAGATTCAGAGGATTTTTTTCACTATAATCAAATATATTTTCATCTAGCAAGAAAGAAAAAATATATAGTCCATATATCTTTTTTTTTTTTAAGATTTATTTTATTTATTTATTTATCTCCTCCCCACCTGTTGCTTGTGCTCTCTGTGTCTGCTCGTCTTTATTTTTTTAGGAGGCACCGGGAACCAAATCTGGGACCTCCCATGTGGGAGAGAGGCACCCAATCGCTTGAGCCACCCCCACTCCCTGCTTGTTGTGTCTCTCATTGTGTTTCCTCATTGTGACTCCTTGTTGCATCATCTCGTTGCATCATCTTGTTGCATCAGCTCACTGCACCAGCCCAGAGCATCAGCTTGCTGTCATGCTCATCTTCTTTAGGAACCAAACCCGGGACCTCCCATTTGGTAGGTGGGCACCCACCTGTTTGAGCCACATCCCATATATCTTTTTTAGTAATTTTTATAAATTTATATACTCCATATTCACCAAACAAACAAAATCCCATTATTTCCCTCTTCCCCCATTTCCCTGGCAACCTCTAATCTACTTTCTATCTCTGCAGATTTTCTATTTCCAGACATCTTTTATAAGTGACATCACACAATATTTGTCTTTGTGTGTCCTTCTTATCTCACTGAGCATAACATTTTCAAGGTCCTTCCATGTTGCAGCATGTCTCAGACCTTCACTCTTTCTTATGGCTGAATAATATTTGATTTTGTATATGTACCACATTTTGTTTATCCATTCATTTGTTGATGGACTTTTGAGTTGTTTTATTTCCATCTTTTGCCTATTGTGAAAATAACAATGCTGCTATAAACATAGTTGTATGACAATCTGTTTGTGACCTTGTTTTTGCTTTCTTTGGATATATACCTAGAAGTGGAATTGCTGGTTCATTTGGTAATTCTCTATTTAACGTTTTGGGGAAAGTCATATTGCTTTCCACAATGGCTGCACCATTTTACATTCTCACCAACAATGCACTGGAGTTCCATTTTCTCCTCATCCTCTTCAACACTTCTTCTTTTCCTTTTTTTAAAATAGCCATTCTTGTGGGCATGAAGTGGTGTCTTGTGGTTTTGATTTGCATTTCTCTTATGCTAATGATATTGAGCATCTTTTCATAAGCTTATTGGCCATATATATATCTTCTTTGGAAAAATATCTATATTCAAGTTGAAATTTTTGAAGGAAAATAAATCCGCTGATGTGAACTTTAAACACAAATACAAAGAGTAAAGGAGTAGCAGAATGTGGCAGTTAGGAATGCATACTCTGGGGGCACTGAATGGGTTCAAGTCCCAGCTTTGCCACTCTCAACTGATTCACTTTGAACATGTTTCCTAATCTCTTTGGGCCTGCTTCCTCAGCTGGAAGTGGGGACAGTCACAGTACCTATCTCATAGGGTTGCACGAGGGTGAAATGTTCAAGGGCCTTAATAAGCTTACAACACTACCTGACAGTTAGTAAATGCCCTGTAAGTGTTGACTGTCATCATTACCATGGGAAGCCTCCCTCCTCTCTGATTTTTCATTGCTCTTTTAGGCGTCCTGCATTATTACCCGTCCTTTACAAATAAGGAAAATAAGACTTAAAGACCTTATAAAAGGTTGCACAGCTGGTAATAAAGCCCACAGATTATACTGTATAGAGTCTATGCAAATGGCCTTCATCATGAAGTGCAAACTCATCATGTATTTAATAGTAATTGACAACATGAATTGAGTACTTGTTCTGTGCCAGGTGCGAGTCCATGTGCTCTAAGGATAACCTCTGAGATAGGTATACTGTTATTATACCCATTTTGCCAATAAGAAAACTAAGGCACAGAGCAGTTAAGTAATTTGTTCAAGATCACATAATTACTAAGTGGCAGACTTATGACATAGGCTGGGTGATTTTATCCAGAATCCAAGCCCTTTTACTGCTCTTTTCCCTGAGGGTGATCACTATTCCTTTGGAGTTTCCACATGGTCCTGAGATTAAGGAAGGGTCATTTGGTTATCATTGGCTTCTGGTTGGGGTGGTTTATTCCATTTAGTCTCTGGCTATCAGAATCTCACTTACTGTTGGTCTTTCCTGTAACTTGTGGGCTATTTCTCTGGGTGATGCTGCAGGAAAGCCCAGCCATGACTCCCTGCTGACTAGGCTCCCATATCTGCTCACACTGACCATGCTGATCCTCCAAAACTCACCCTTCAGACTTTTCCAGTCTGATCATGTATTTCCCTGCATAAAATTTACCACTAGTCCACCTCTGGTCACTAGCTGTGAGCTGTCCATCACTGCCCCAAGCTCTGGTGACCTCTTGCTTGATATGCTGACTCATAGTTTTCAGAAACTTAATGCATCCTTCATGAAGAGTTTTGAAACTTCTTGTGGCTTCTCCAGGGACACTGAGTGGGGCTGAGGAGCTGTTCTCTTAGGTCTTCTCCAGATAACTGTGTACTTTACAGTGACTGCCTGTTGGTGGATTAGAATTTCAGGTAAGAAGAAGGATCCAAGTTCCTTTCTACTTAGGATTTCCACACTTTATGGAAATCTTTACCAATTATCTCCCCTTTAAGCATTTTGATGTTGGGTTAAGGCTGAAAGCCTCACACTCATGTCTCAAATCTCCCTCTTTTACTACTCCCCATGCCCTACTTATTTTTTTCTTCTCTTCCCAGCATCCTGATTTCTTTAATTTTAATGGAGATATAGACTATTTCTGGCACCATCATCACCATCATCACCATCACTGAAAGTTCAAGCATATTCCCAAGCCTTGCACAGTTATCAGGCACTGTGTTGCACCAAGAATGCAGGAAACTGAAAATCTAACAAGTAATTCTCTTGCAAGAATCTAGGAGATCATCTCAATTGAGTAATTTCTGATTCTCACAGTTAATATACTAGGAAAATTCAGTAAAAGAAACTGGAGAGCTAAGTATGGGCCAGATCCTGAAAGGGCCATGTTAAGAAGTTTAGACTTTATGGTGAAGGGAGTGGGGATCCCATGGTAGATTTTATGCAGGGAAATACATGATCAGACTGGAAAAGTCTGAAGGGTGGTGTGATAGTTTGAAGCTATATGGACCCCAGAAAAATCATGTTCTTAAAGCTTATGCATTCCTGTGGGTGTAACCCTTTGGTAAGTAGGACCTTTTGATTAGGTTACTTCAGTTAAGGGCCTTTTGATTAGGTTACTATAGTAAGGTGTGGCCCAGGGTGGGTCTTAATCCTCTTACTGGAATCCTTTGTAAATGGGATGGATAGAGAAAGACACAGAAGCAGAGTGAGAAAGCCATGGAATCCAGAAGCTGAAAGCAATTAAACTTGGAAGAGAAGGGAGAGACCAGCAGACTCTGCCATGTGCTTTGCGAAATGTGGCAGTTTGATATTAATGAATTCCAGAAAGTGATAATGATTATATTTGTAAACTGGTCTGTTCCTCTGGGCATGATGCCCTTTGATTGATTTAAACTAAAAGGCTTTATATCTATTTGATTAAATCAAGATTAGGGCTTTGATGTGATTACACCATTAGGGTATGCAAGGTTGAGTCCCCATCCCCTTGGTGGGCTATATAAACAGACGCTCAATCAAGAACACAGAAGTAGATACACAGAGAAGATACACAGAGGAAAAGAGACAGCTCCCCAAACATAGCAGAGACCCCTGGAAAAGAGCTATTCATCTGATAATTTACAGCTGACCTTGTGAAGAGACCAGAGAAGCTGAGCCTGAAAAGAAATGAGCCCCAGGAAAAGAGACGAGTGCTATACCAGCCTACAGCTGAGATCAGAAGAAGCTGAACCCATGGAGCCTTAAGAGGGAAGAATAAGGCTGAATCCTCACAGACATTGCCCGGCATCTTGCTTCAAAATGTGGCAACAGAGTTTGGTAAGGAAGTAACCTTGAGTTGGACTTCTTAGGGCCTAGTAAACTGTAAGCTTTTACCCCAAATAAATACTCTTTATAAAAGCCAACAGATTTCTGGTACTTTGCATCAGCACCCCTTTGGCTGACTAAGACATCATATGACAGAGGAGTCCAGAATTGCTGGCAGCCAGTCTATGGCAAGAAAGCATTGCCTGATAATGCCTTGATTTGGCCTCAGAACTGTAAGTTTGTAAGCCAATAAATCCCCATTGTAAAAGCTAACCTATTTCTGGTATGTTGCCTTTTGGCAGCCTAGAAGACTAAAATAGGTGGTAAGGCTGGATGTAATCAAGAAGGACAGTTGGGAAACAACTGTGGTCTTCTATGCAGGAGGAATGTTGGCTTGGAAGAAGCAGTGGAAGTGATAGGACCCGGTGATTAGTTGTGAAAGGGTGAGGAGAGTGGAGTCTCTGCTTAGATTCACCTCACTTTATCCAGAAAACTCAAACTCATTCTTAAAATTACTTTCCTGTTGAAGCCTTCCCTGACTTTCCATTGGCTTATACCCGTAACTACCTGAACACACTCAATATTATACTTTTTTTTTTTTTTTTTTTAACTATGTCTATCTTTTCCAGTAGAACGTGTGGTTCCAATTGAGGGCAGTGATTTTTGCCCAAAGTTTTGTATTCCCAGGGCTTATTAGATTGCTTGGCACATAAAAGCTGTCAAATATTTGTTGAATTAATGAATGGATTAATAAACAAATGAATAGACCTATCAGAGTAGTGGGCGTTATGCTGTGAAAGATTTTTAAGCCTTCACACTGACGTCTCCTAAATGGACATAAATGGAAAACACCTAGATCCTGCAGTGCAGACAAGGGGCATTGCCCCAGAGCTGGCATAACAAGAATGTCAAGTATTGGAATCTGAACATTAGGCATAGGCAACATGGCTTTTTTTTTTTTTTTTTTTTTTTT